>PVKS010020487.1:0-36736 GCA_004027875.1 Aplodontia rufa | reverse complement strand
CCAGAGTCTGGGATGAGGACCACTGAGGCACAGGCAGACCCTGTGTTTGGGGAGGGCCCTGGTGCTGGTTTGCAGATACAAAAGGATACTAATCCATGACCTTATCTAACCTAATTACTTTCCTAAGACCACCCCACTGGGCGCTGGGTTTCAACATGTCAATTTTAGGGTGATACAAACATGAAGTCCATAACAATTAATTCAAATTCTACTGTAAGAGCTGTCCTTTCTCTCCGTTGGATTTCCTTATTCAATTATTTATATCAGTATGAACTCATGAATATACATCTTATCCTATAAAATTATAACCCAGTACTTGGTTGCTCAAATTGACCAGATTTGGGCATTGGGAACTCCTCCAAATTGGCTTCTGAATCCTTTTGCTACACTCCCATCACTTTTTAGATATTTTTTACTTTCTGGCATCCCAATTTTGTTCTAGTTCCATCATATATTGTCCCTGTCCCAGTCCTGGGATCACCCATTGCTCTAAGAAGCCCAAGGGTCTTTTTACCAGGAAATGGGATTAGAAACCAACACAGAGGAAGAAGCTGTATTTCTTGCTACTGAGTTATCATCATTGCTTTTAAGCCTTTTTTTTTTTTTTTTTGGTACCAGGGATTGAACCCCCATGGGCACTTAACCACTGAGTCACATCCCCAGTCTATCTATCTATCTATTTTATTTTATTTTATTTTATTTTGAGACAGGATCTCACTAAATTGCTTAGGGCCTTACTAAGTTGCTGAGGCTGGCTTTGAACTTACAATCCTCCTGCCTCAGCCTCCTAAACTGCTGAGATTATAGGCATGCACCTCCACACCCTATGCTCTTAAGTCTTTTTAACACAGTTACAAATTATATTTGTACATCTATATCCATCTATCTGTATACTTATTAACAACTATTAGTTAGCCCTGATACCTCTAATCAATTTCAGGATTCATTTTAGCATTCTCCCTTGATTGTAATGTCGTTCTTTGACAGTGAGAAACCTGGCTATCATTACCCTTAATCTTTCTTTAATGGTTCCTTAATTTTTTTTTTTTTTTAAAGAGAGAGGGACAGTGAGAGAGACAGAGAAAGGGAGAAACAACTTTATTTAGTTTTTCACATGGCCTTAGTTGCTCCAACACTCAGTTGTGTACGTGGTGCTGGGGTTTGAACCCGGGTCCTCGTGCTTGCCAGGCAAGCGCCGAAACCGCTGAGCCACCGCTCCAGCCCCTGGTTCCTTAATCTTTATTGATTAATCTGCATTTATGTATTCAATCCTAGCAGTTTCAGCATTTGTAACCCCCTGTGAAAAATAAATTTACTAACATACAATCTACGTATTTCTTCGTTCATCTGTAGCTTTAAAGTACGAAGTCAGAATTCCGTTTTCCTAACTTACGTTTTTTCTTTCCACCCTTCAGTGTGGCTGTATTATTGTGTTATAACAGAGTTTGTCTGTATCCCATCCTGGGTTCTTCCACATCCTCGTTGGTTTGAATTATTTATTTTTTGAGTATGTGAAATGTTAACATGATTCCAAAAGTCAGAGCTATACAAAAAGGTCCTGGTTTTGTCCAGTTTTATTCTTATTTTTTTAATTTCCGGTTCCTGGTGGCTTTTGCTTCCCCAAATGCTGGTCTGAGTCTGTTTAAGCTGGGTTTGGAGAAGTGTTTTGCAGATTTCTTTTTCCACATGGTGGCTTTTCAGGGAGGAACTTTAACAGCTGAGGCCTGCTGGATCTAGTTTTCTGATTTTTGTAAGTCTGTGTGGATTTACCCCTACCCCCCTGTTCATTTTAGTAGTCTTGGAGAGATTTATTAGATTACTAGTTCAAAGGAGACTTTTCTGCCAGGATAGGATCACAAAGTCCTGGCTTTTGGTGGACTCTTTCTTTGGGGCAGTGGTGGGGGTCACAGGGAAAGTGGGCTGAACCATGCACTGTTTCTCTGCGATGCTTAACGGTAGTTTTCACACTGTGCCTAAACCTGAGCTACTCCACTTTATAAAGCAGTTTGCCATGAGTTACTCCACTTTGAGGATAAGGGCTGAGGCAGAATGACCCCATACCTTATTTGTGTGGTAAACAACCACCATCTGCCTAGCGCAACCAGAAGGCACAAACTGATAAATAAATTAATCATGCTAATAAAAATGACCTCCCTGGAACCTATTGGATTAATCAGAAGCACATAGATGCACGGGCATATCAAACTCGTATCAGAAAAAAACCAGGCCCAAAAGCCTATCAAACACACAAGACTCAATATCCACAGAAGGAGGAGCACCCCAGACTGGACACAGTGGCACACTGACCCTGTTACCTGGTCACCTGTCATGATCCTTGTCAGGAAAATCACCACAGAGGAACCTCCAGTCCTTTGTTCTCAGGCTCCCGCCCATGACGCCCACACAGCCCCCTCCACGCTGCCGTCCGTCAGGACGCTGGCCTAGAATAAGTTTCCCACTCTGCTGGCACTATACCCTGAACAAGCTCTTCAGCTGGCTCTAATCTTATCTGACTCTACGTCCACATCTACTCTCTGCCTTTGCTCAGTTCAGCCTCCAGCTTTCTGGCATCCCAACGTTGTTCCAGTCCCATCTTACACTTTCCTTGTGGCTGTCTTAACCCTTTCTTAGCCTTTCTCTGTGTGTGTATCTAAAGTGTGATGCTTGACTTTGAGTGTCACAAATATTAGTACTTAAGATAGGAATAAAAGAACTTGGTATTGCCCAGCTTACAACCATTGGATGACCCGCAGTATTCAGTAAAGTACAGCCATTGAAAGTGGGATAGTGGGGCTGGAGCGGTGTCTCAGTGGTTATGGCACTTGCCTGACATGCTCAAGGACATAGGTTCAAACCCCAGCACCACATATGCAACAAAGTGTTGGAGGAACAAAGTCACATGAAAAACTAAATAAAATTGACTCTCTCTCTCTCTCTCCCTCTCACTCTCTCTTTATAAAAAGAAAAGAAAGTGGGGGTAGCTTGTGCCTTTTTTTGATGTTCAATAAATTCTGACATGGTGGAAAGATGAAAATGTATTTGGTCTCTATTAATAACAGAGCTCGCCCTCGTTCGCCTATATAGCCTCTGATTTGGGGGAGTTCTTTTCTCATGGGTGGTCTTGAATGATCCCCTTTTGATCCCTGCCCTCTCAGCCCAACAACTTCCAGGGGACCCCTCTTCTTTCTGCTTTGCAGAGGCATGGCGGCCGCCCGTGTTCCTGCCTTCCAACAGTTCTTCAAAGAGCAACAGAGAACACACAGTAAAAATAAAACTACACAAAGCCACATCCTCAGCACAATCTGAAGATGAGGATGCCAAAGCCTCAAATGACTGCAGAGGAAAAAGTGCCACTGACCCCACCTTACAACATCCTGCCTCAGCCCCACGGGACTTTGATGTAAGCAGGGACTCAGGCCTAGAAAGAATGGGGACACAGAAAGGGAGAGCTGGCCACTAATCTAAGGTCCATCTAAAACCACGCATAGAAGAGCAAGAAAATCCAGGGTATGCCCTGCAGGAGCAGAACAGACAGAGCTTCTGAAGGGCAAAAAGGAAGGAGGCACCTTCCACAGCTGCTCGCCCACAAGTCCGCAGAGTCAAAAAGAACTAGAAATATCTCACTGCAGATCCTTTAGCAAATCCAAGACTTGCTATATTGATGACAGATTAAGAACTTTTCACTCTTCGGTGGAGATTCCTCCCCTCCCCACCCCCTTTTTCATTGTCTCCACCCCCACCATCAAGGAGCAACCAACCAGACCACACTTCCAGAAAGGGGTGGGACTGCAGTGTGCGGACAGGGAATGCCTTTTTCCTTTCAAAACCCTACTTATTTGGATCTAAGGGAAATGGAATATTATGCATACCGTAAGCAAAGGATTGGGGAGGAAAACATTGTGTGAGCAAGATTCCTCCTTCTTCCCTGCTGCCTCCTCTACCTCATACCATCCTCAACTTTAAAAAGTACACACACACATTCTGTGTGCATGCTAGCGTATGTATGGGTATTTGCGTGTACACATATTTATTCATACATAAAATTAGGAGGGAGATGGTCAGGGAGGAATTATGAAAGCCAGGACGTCCCTGACACAGAGACAGGGAGCCCTCACCCTCTTCTTTCTTCCCCTCTGAGGAGTCACAGGTGTGAGATCACAGGGTAACCATTTCCTAAGCAGAGTTTCCTCTGGGTTAGAGGCCAGTGCCCAGGCAAGAGTCACTGTATGATTAGGTTTACGGCCATTTATGACCTCAGATTTCCCCCTCTGCCTCAGCATGGTTCAGGAACAGGGGATCCTGTGATTACTGGGCACAAAGTCACAAACCCTCCTCTGAAGGGGTTCAGCAGAGGAATGAGCAATTTCACCTAGGTGCGTAGGGAGTTAAGAGATTTGCCTGGTAAGACACACCAGGAAGGGAAAAACAGTGGCTCAGACTGTCCAAGGCCCAGACCATCAAAGGGCCGCCTGCACGGCTAGATGGCTTCAAGGGCAAGGTGCCCTCTCCACAGAACCCTCAGGATTCAGACAGTCACCCAAGGGAGGAGGGGGCAGAAACGGCTGCAATGAAGTCTCTCCTGGCTGAAGTTGCTTCTAGTGATGAGAGCCAAGGTCCTCTGTGACCTCAGCCTTTGAGGTGGCTCTGGATCCCGGGGCAGGAACACAGGCAGGAAGGCAGGACCGGGGGAAGTGCACTGGTCTGTGCTGCAAAGTCTGAGCAGGAAGGAAGAGGCCAGTGGAAAGGGTGCAGGCTCCTGGGATCCTCAGCCTGATGAGCCTTATCAGCTGGGCTGCAATGACAATACATGTGATTACCGTTCTTCCGCTTTCCTCTTTGAGAAACAGCCCAATTTCCAACCCCTCTTTCCTTTTTGATTGCCCAGAAGTTAGATTCCTTGGTTTTACTGGAAGCTGAGGGGGGGATGAAGGACAAGGAGGAAAGCGGAGGCAGGTGGGGAAGAGGCTGAGGTGGAAGGAAGGCCTCCAGGAGTGGGGCTCTGCATGCCACTGGGCTAGTTCCCAGAGGGCCCCGCCGCCCCAGCCCTGGGGAAGTGGGTGGGCAGCCCCAGGTGTGCCCTGGAACAGGCAGATGCTGATCACATTGCAATGCCATGGGTGCGCTTCCGCAGCTCTACAGAAGCCTGCTCTTCCTACCCACCGCGCATCTTTTTTTTTTAGAGCCCAGCTCCTAAGTGGACAGGAAGTACTCTATAAATAAATTATACAGAACACATATGCCTAACCTACCTCTGGGGCACGTGGTCTTGCTTAGCGTCTCTGAACTCACTTGGTGAGCTACTCAGCACAATTACTACCAGGAGAAACAAGAAAAATGGCCTATCCCAGAAAGAGAACACAGAAGGAACATGTTCTTTAGGAGAACCACGACAGTACAGTCTACTTGCCAGGCACCATGACAGAAGCTCAGTGATATGGTCTGAATGTTTGGGTCTCCCAAGAATTCCTATATTGAAATCCTCACCTCCTAGGTGATAGCATTGGCAGGTTGGGCCTTTGGGAGGTGATTAGACCATGAGGGTGGGGCCTTGAGATTGGGATTCATGTCCTCATAAGAGACACCTCAAAGAGTTTACGTGAGAACATGGCAAGAAGGTGCCATTTACGAACAAGGAAATGAGCCTTTACCAGACACTGAAGTTGCTGGGACCTTCATCTTGGACTTCTTAGCTTCCAGAACTCGGAGAAATTTCTGTTGTCTTTAAACCACCCCATTTTTGGCATTCTTTTACAGCATCCCAAATGAATTAAGAGACCCAAGATTTAATAACCTTGCTTTGGCTTCTCCCTCAAGGAATGGCAACTCCTGAAATAAGGATGACCTAGGGGCCCCAGCACCTTGCAACACAGCATTGACATCCTCTGAGAGTTTGTTGGCCATGCAGAATCTTAGACCCCACCCTAGAGCTGCTGAATCAGCCTCTGTACTTATGAAGACACCCTGTGGTCCAAACGTATATTCAGGGGGCTGGAGCAGTGGCTCAGCAGTTACGGTGCTTGCCCAGCATGCGCGAGTACACGAGTTCAAAGCCCAGCACCACGTACACAACGAAGTCTCGGAGCAACGAAAGCCACATGAAAAACTAAATAAAAATTGTTTCTCCCTCTCTCTCTCTCTCTCACTGTCCCTCTCTCTAAAAAAAAAAAACTGCATATTCAGGTTTGAGTAGTAAGGCCTTAGATCATGGTGCAGTGGGGAGGGAACAGCCTCAAGAGGGGGCTGGATAGGAGACTAGTGGGGAGATAGATGCACCATGGGTGCCAGGTGTTCACTGTATCTGTTCATCATTTTGTTTTGTTTTTTGAGTTGAAGTCTATGTTGCCCAAGCTAGTCCGAACTCCTAGCCTCAAGTGATCCTCCTGCCTCAGCCTCCCAGCTGTGACTACAAGCATGCCACCACATCTGGCTCTAACTTTTTAACTAATTATTATTCAAGAGTCAATGAAAGAGAAAATCAGAGACATCTAGAGCACAACAAGTGACCTCTGGTGCCAAAACCAGCCTGCCCTGTCCTAGAGCAAGGCCCGGTGGAGATGTTCCACACACAAACACTCACAGGTGAACCAGAAGGCCAGCAGGGCTTACCACCTGCCATCGCTTCCACCAAACCCTTCACTACAACCAGCTGTCCCTAGAAGGCTTTTCTTGACAACCCCACCTCCCACCTCATTCTCCCTCCCCAGGAGAAATTGACCATTTCCTGCTCTATTCCCAGCACAAAGTAGGCACTCAATAACCGTGTGCCAAATAATGGAAGTGTTGTGCTAGCAGGCTTGGATCAATTAGTGATTGTAATTGAAGCTGAATGTAATTAATTATATAATTTGGGGCTGTTCAAGTTTAATTCCACTAAAACTGCATCATGAAACAGGCAGGAGGAAGGAAGGACTGTGAATGAAAGGAAAGGGGTTCTAAGTAACACTTCCACGCACAGTAGGCAGACATTTGAGTTGAATCCCTTTCTGTCTCTATCGGTTTGGGCTATTATAGCAAAAATGCCATGTACTTGGCAGCTGAAACAACCATCATCTCTTTCTCATAGTTCCGGAGACTTGGAAATCCAAGAACAAAGCACTAGCCGACCCAATGTCTGGCGAGGACTGGCTTTCTGGCTGATAAACAGCCACCTTCTCCTCACCTTCCCTTGCATGAAAGGGAACTCATTTCTTCTAAGGGTGCTGATCCCATTCATAGGGTTCAACCATCATGACCTAATTAGATTACCTCCAAGGACCCCAAATACTATCACATTGCAGATTTGGATTTCAACATACGAATTTGAGGGGACACAAATATTCAATCCATAACAATTCAAAAATCACAATGTTAACCTAACTCGGAAGTTCTGATCTGGACTCCAATTTGGACATGGAATCCAAAATCAAGGACTTCACTCCAGTACCTGCATTATGCAGCAGTGGTTGCTCGGCAGTGGACACTGCTCGATTTATGAATGCTAATTTGCTTTGACCCATTTCCACTGCTGCATCTTTTTCCATGTTTCCAAATGAATTTTTCTCTCCACTCTCAGACTCAAAGGGATCTTTGGGGATGTTTAGACCAGCAGCCTTTAGCCCCGTTAGACCCAACACCTGCTCTTACAATGAATGTTTGGTAATGTCACCTTACCATCCTCAAATGAAATTCACAAAAATTACAAACCCCTAGGTGCATAATTATTAAAAGTCAGATTGATACAGGTGGGTTACACTATCATTCAAATGCAGGTTCCACATTGCCATTGGTTATTAGTTTTCCAAAATGGTGAACAATGATTCCTAAATAAACAACTCATCCTTTACCTTTCACGGACATTACATTCCTGGAGAATTCAACAGGTACCAAGCTATTCAAAGAACGCTTTGCCTGGACATGTACAGCAGAGTTAGGTTGTTGATTTGGTTTGTTATAAAGAGGGTTTTCACTAGCCACTCATCCTGTGAGGCATTCAGAAATCACACATATCACATATCAGAAGAAAACTGTTGAGTGAGGCTGTGTTGCCCATAGGAAGGCATCAGACATCCCTGATCCCACTCACTCATGCCACCAGAAAACCCCCCGATCATTGTGATCCCCAAAAACGTCCTCACACATCTCCAGAAAGCTCCTGGGAGCAGCACCACCTGCACCAGGACATGTCTTTATGTTATTATGACCAAAATACCTGTCCAGATCAACTCAGAGGAGGGAAGTGTATTTTGTTTGTTTCAGAGATTTAGTTCATGGTTAGCTGACTCCATTGCTCTGGGCCCACATTGAGGCAGAAGGGCAGAAGCTCATGGTGGAGAAGCAGAAAGAGAGGGGGCTGCAGGGAAGGTGAACCTCCCAGGGCAGGATCCCAGTGACCCACCTCCTCCAGCCATGCCCCACCTGCCTATAGTTACCACAAAGAAGTTAACCAGTCCATCCTCCTTTAATTTATAAAAACCTTAAAACTACCCTAGTTAAAGAAAGGCTACTAGTTGATGGGCATGCTGGGTTAAGGACTCTGGGGCCATATCTGAGCTCTATGTGAAGGGATGCAGTGGCGAATCTGTGGCATCTGATTGGCCATGGTAGAGGGTGGCGGCACTGGCCAGGTACTTGCCAGAGCTGTTTTAGAACCCCAGACAAATGTGGTCTACTTTCCTGAATCAAAAGCTCTTTCACTCTGTTAATGCCAGTCTATTTCATTCCATCGGCTCCCTCGTATAAAATCTGAGGCCAGGTCTCCTTCCTGATGGTTGACGCAGTTCAATCACAGGATAAACTGCTCTGCTGCAAATGACAGCACCAGGGCTTCCTCTCCAAATCCCACTCAATCACTCAGTACACACAAGTTGAGCATAGGAGGTTCTCCAGGGACTGGCAGTGGGGAGATTTAGCAAAGGGGCCACATTGCACACAAGAATCTTCACTTTTCAGAGCTCCTAATTCATAAAATAATGCACATCACACAAATCTCAACACTGGTACCCATTTTTCCATTTGAAGTTGATATACCTTTAGTTAAGGGATCAAGATAACATCATACGGGGTGGGGGAAGATCCTGCTCTAGGATTGGGCTTAACTTAGTCAAAATTTATGTATGCATGAATATGTAGCAATGATTCTAATATGTAAGACTATGTTGAATCAATAGAAAAAAGCTAACATGGTGCATGAGAATTGATTGCAATTAATGACTTGAAGATGTATTGCTAGGAAAGCTATATTTTGAGGAAGTGTCTTTAGACACATTGGCTAAATATTGGTCATCTTTAAAGTGAGTGAAAGTAGGATATCCCTAAGAATATAATGTAATCATTTGCAAAAACCTGCATGTGTAATAAACACTTATTAGGAAAATTAAGTCAAATGATCTTTCCTGAATTGTTTTTTTAAAAAAAAAAAAACTTTAAAATACCAAAGGAAAAAAACCAAGCAAGACATAATAGGAAAGTCAAATAGCTTTAACAATATTCAAGAACACTTAATTTTAGGTAAACTGGTCTTTGGGAGAATTGTTCCTTGGGCAAACAGAGTTTTGGCATCGTGCTGTAGGTGATTTGGTGGGGAGTGGGGGAATAAGGAGGTACAAGCACAGAATAGGCGGGGAAGACACAAGAGATGAGCGGCATTCTGTGGGGGCAGGTGCAGTGAGGAGCATGGCAGGATCAAGGCAGACCTGGTGGCTGCAGATGGCTCCATCCACTGAGACACTGCATGCAGGCCCCATAGGGAAATTAAGATATGGTCTCATCAAAATGAAATTCTGGGCCATTCTGGCCCCATAGGGAAATTAAGATATGGTCTCATTAAATCTTCCCTCCAAGTGGGGCTGCCAACTGGCACCATGGGTCCCCAAGACTGGTCAAAATCCCCCTCCACCCAGACCACTGACTCAGCTCTCTACTGCTCCTGCCAGCAACAGAGCCTCTCTCTTCACCGGAGACCGATTCCTTTTGGCAAAGAGATGTCAGGTCATTTAAGGTGGGCATTGGGTTGGTTGACTCTTCTCTCCACTCCCCATCCCAGAACCTGGGCACTGAGGAAACACATGCTTCTGCAGGGACTGACATGCAAAGGACAAGAGGCAACCTCCACTGTCATGGTGCATGCTGGCAGGAGAGACAAAGGAAGATGATCCTTCTTTGCCCTCTAATGACCACACAAGCGGGGACAAGCGAGCGTGAGAGGTGGGAATGAAGTGTCGAGAGGCCTGGTCAGGGAGGCAGGTCAGTAAGGGCAGGGAGGTCTTGGCAGATTCCCCACAGAAGGCAGGAGCCGAGGCCTGCACCAAGGTAGAGAGCAGAGGGCTGGGACAGATGGAGAAGCAGAGCAAGACCACGGGTTAGGGAAGAGCTGCTATCTGTGCACCACCAAGATCGGCCCGCTCAGGAATCTCTAGACAGGAAGAGAAAGGTGCCAACTCTCACGTGAGGTCTCAATTTACACAATCAACTTGTGAAAACAATCAGGAAGAACAGAGCAGGGAGCGAGGCGTCCACATCGTCCCAGGCCCCAGGCTTGTCCCTGAGTTTGACAGGCAGGTAGAGAACACCCAAGGGAGACTGTCCTGTCCTGAGTGCTCCCAGGGATGTCTGTATTAAAGTAATGCTCTGATTAAGGAAACAGCTCCTGCCCTCCCTGGGGGTGACCTGTGTGGACAGCAACTAACAGGATCAATAGGAGAAATTAAGCCTATGTCAGCCAACTAGCCAGTTCTAAGAATCCCAGGAGTCGTTAGAAAACAAGCCTCACTATTGTCCAAAGCACAGCCACATAGCTGGCGTCCCGCCAGAATGGCACAGGTCTCTGTGTTTGACCAGATAATGGTGCAAAAAGGAATCAGTCAGGGGTGGGGATATGACCTGGGTAGGGTGCTTGCCTAACATGCATAAGGCCCTGGGTTCATTCCAGCACTGTAAAAATAAGTAAATAAATAAATACAATAAAGAAACGATCAGTAGCCCCCACTCCCACATTTTCAACAACGGCAATAAGAAGAATTCATTGCAATTGAACCGTTTGCTCCTGTTCAACTCTCTGGAGAATACCTAGTCTGCAGACGCCTTTCTGTTCTATTCCTGCACACTGATTCTCCTTTAGACCTCTCAGGCTCTCCACACCTTTAACATGGATTCAGGGCTCTTAAAGATAATAACTATAATGATTAGAACTTTTTATGTTAAAAAATAGCCAATTTAACAGACTGCAGATTTTTTTGGTTCACATACTTGAAGAAAATCAAGGGTGGGTTTGACCTTCAGGAATGGCTGAATCCAGGGGCAGGCAAGACAGTCACTAGAGCCGGCAACCAGTGGGAAGATGGTCACTCCCCAAAGGTCCAGTTGAAAGGCATGCTCAGGACCATGAACCAATACCAGAACCAATCTCTGTGGCCACAGCGGTGGCCTTTTGTCTGCCCCCATGACTAGCAGGGGATGCATGAGTCAATATACTTGCAGAAATGTGTTTACCAAGGGGAAAGGGAGTCCTGTTGAAGCTGCAAGGGACACTGAGCAGTAACTGTCCACTTCCCTGCTATGCACACTAGGTTTTCAAGGTTGCTTGTCCCTGTTGCTGTCACCAGCCCTGTCTATTCAGCCTGTGGAGAAAGCAAAACCTAGGGGCCAGCTCTACAATTCCACCACAGCAAAGCTAAGGTCAGGGATCCATCAATCACACTGAATCACAGACCTGTCTCCAGCTGCCCAACCAGGGAGGGACCCTGGCTCCTGCCCCTGGTCAAAGGTAGGAAAGGAGCAAGCCTGCCCTGGCCAGCACCATTACATTGTCATGGACGTAAACTATCACCAGTCAGAACTTACTTCCAATCAGCTCACTGAGACAGCTCAAGTGGTCATGGTTTCTTTCCTAAATTCCTTCACAGTCTTGTCATTTCTCCCTAAATACTTGGGAGGGAGAGAAAAAGTGAAAAAGGCTGAATTTCCTCCATACTCCCACTTACCATGGGGCAAAACTGCATTTCTACCCATACTAACCCCCTAGGATTTTCCTAGCAAGCGGTGACCCAGCACCCACAGTGGCCCCCGGGGCTTGGTGTCCAAGGCCCAGCTGGCTGGGGAGCTCTGGCCCACCCTCCTTGCAGAGGTGCTCATGCCCGCTGTGCCCCCTGCAGGAGCCCACCAGCTCCACAGAGGAGGAGTGGGAAGGCAGGGAGGTCCCACCCTTGCAACCTTGGCAACACCAGGTTCAGAGGCTCTGTCCACTCTAGTGGAGGAAAACAGGAAGTCAAAGCAATATGTCATGAATCTGGGGGTCAGGAATCCAGGCCCTGGCTGTAGACCACCTTGGTCAAAGCCTGGTGTCACCACCCACTCCCTCTTGCCTCCAGCACATGACCTGAGCCTTCTGTGCCTCAGTTCACTCAGCTACAAAGCCCCAGACTTCAGAGAGCTGTCATGTGAATTAAGTAACTGAATCCATGAGAGGCAAACGCAGGTGGGCACTCAGCTATCACCATCGCCGCCCTTGGTGTTTTGTCTTGTGTTGAAAACTGATTCTTCTACCCAGAACAAAGCCCACCTTAGCATCCCAAGCCCACAGTGAGATTCACTGACAGAATAATGCCCCCATCCTTCCCGAAGACGTTCACTTCCTAGTCCCTGGAACCTGTAAATGTTGTCTTATGTGGTTAAATAAGGATCATGATATTGCAAGAGCTCCTGGGTTATTCAGGTGAGCCCAACGTAACCACAAGGGCATTTCCAGGGTGAAGCGGAGGGACAAAGCCAGAGAGGAGATGTGACAGAGGGGCAAAGATGGACTGATGCAGCCACAGGCCAAGGAACACAGGCAGCCTTGAAAAATGAGAGGACAAGGAAACAAATTCCTGCAGAGCTTCCAGAAAGAACGCAGCCTGACCAATGCCTTCATCTGGGGACTTCTGAGCTGCAGGGCTGTAAGGTAGTCACTCTGATGTTTAGGCCACTCCCTGAGTTTGCAGCGGTTTGTTACAGCAGCCATAGGGACTGTGGGCAATGTTCAAGGTCACTGAGACCAACAGGGGCCTCCTGACTGCTGCTTCTAAGCCACAGGGGTAAGAACCCAAGAGAAAGATCCCCATGCTCCCCACCCATAAATTCTGGGAGCAGAGCTGCCTGATATCCAACAGGGGATCTGAGATCCCTATGTTAGCTGAGGCTGCTATAACAAAATACCAGACAGGGCAGCTTAAACAACAGAAATTAACTTCTCACAGATCTGGAGGCTGTAAGTCCAAGGTCAAGGGACCAGCATGACCATGTTCCAGTGAGACCTCTCCTGACTTGTCGACAGCTGGCATCTCGCTCTGCGATCCCACGGTCTTTCCTCTCTGCAGGCTGGTGCCTCTTACTCTCAAAAGAAAACCACCAGTCCTATAAGGTTAAAACTCCATGTTTTTTACTTCATTTAGTTCTAATTATCCCCTTAAGAGCCCTTCATTTACAGTTACAGTGGAAGTAGGGATTCAACTTAAGAATTGGAGGGTACCTAATTCAGTCCACATCAGTTCTCAAATAGAATATAGTGTTGTGCTTATTGCCTCAGGTCACAAAATAGCTGCCAGTTTCAGGCAACCCAAACCATACATCAGCCTCCCCTGCATCAATTTCTAAAGAAAAACTTTCCCAGAAGTTCTCCATAAGATTTCCCTTCACCTCTCATGCTATGTTTCAAGCTACCTGTTAGGAGAACAAGACCTCACATTTTCAGTCTCTCAATTAGAAAGGACAAGAGCTGAGGAAGGTTGAAAATTGTGTCTGCCAATGAGTTAATAATAAACATTTATTAAGCACTTACTGTATGGTTTATCTTCTCCAAGCACACTGCAGCTATTACCTAACTTGATCCTCTAAGCAACCCTCTTGGTAGGAACTAATATGTCTACTTATCAAACTGAGGCCCAGATTGGCTGAGTCACTTGCCCATGATCACACAGGCAGAACAGGGACACACAGGGCAAAAGGATTTGAACTCAGGCCAACTTAAGAGCCCACACCCTTAATGGCTACCCTATACTGCCTGTCTCCACAATGGGGACAGCCATGCCAATGGACATTTGCAGATACCTGATGGACTCATGCTTACCTTGGGCAGAGGAAGAAAAAAGCACTCAGGGGGCAGCTACACAGTCCCGGCAGCTCCAACAGAGCAGGGAATGGCCCGCGTTCCTGACCTCTGCTCCTGTTCACCAGCCTGGGGAGCCTGGAGGGGCTTCATGTCCCACCCAATGCTAGGCAAGAAGAAAGTCAGTCCAACTGGCAATCCATCCCCTTGACCCTCCACTCCATACTACCCACCTGGGAAAGGGCCAACCACTTCCGTCATTCATGGCCAGGGTTCAGGGGCTTGATCAGCCAGCCACCAGCCCGGGTGTAACTGTCTTGCCCTGGCCTGGCACTGAAAGGTGTTTACTAGCAGACTCACACAGGGGTGCCAGGCCCACCCTGGGGGTGACTGCCAGTGGTCTCCCTACCAACCCTGGTGATTTCCACTTCTAGAATTGCACATACAACTAGAAAACAAAGCCTATCATGTGTTCCCGTTTCTGATATTACGTTCACTGGTCATTCTGTTTGTATTATGCTGTATATGCTTACAGACTTAATTTGTGGTTAATATAAACATTAAAACCACATCACTATCATTTTTTTTTAAAGAGAGAAGAAGAGGGAGGGAAAGGGAGAGAGAGAATCAATTTTATTTATGTTTTCATCTGGGCTTTGTTTCTCTGACACTTTGTGTATGTGGTGCTGGGGTTTGAACCTGGGTCCTTGCGCATGCCAAGTAAGTGCTCCAACCACTCAGCCGCCACTCCAGCGCCCCCAGCCTCACCGTTTTTATTACCTGGTTGTGGCCTGTCTGCACATTTTGTTCTCCTGAGAACCTTTCTCTTTGGGAGTAGTCAGGCCTCTCTCAATCTCAGAAGGGCTCTGCCTGATGTCCACATGTGGTGGGATTCATGAACTGCAATTCTTCCTCCTCTGTAAGACACCTGGAGGGCGCGAGCCTAAAGCAGAGGTCCCAACCCTGACAGGGGAACTTCAAGTCACTTCAATGTTGTGTTCCCAGGATGGGATGGGATGAGAAGGGCACTTCACCTGCGTGGTTTCCTTCCAAGGCCCCTAACCACAGACAATCATGAGGAAAACATCAGACAAAGCCAAAGGGAGAGATTTCTACAAAATACCTGACCTGTGCTCTCCCGCAGCGTCAAGCTCATGAACGGCAAGGAGAGTCTGCGAAACTGTCAGGGACCAGAGGCGCCTAAGACGACGGGACAACTGAATGCAAGGTGGTGGGACACAGGGAAGTCATGGGTGCAGTTTAGTTCCTAGTCTTGTCCGAATGTGAATTTCTTCTAACTAATCAAGGGACCCTGGTAATATGAGATGTTCACATTAGGGAAAGGCAGGTGATAGGTTTGTGGGAACCCTCTGTACCATCTTTGTGACTCTACCATAAATCTTAAATTATTTCAGAATAAAAAGAAAAGAACAAAACAATTTTGAAAAGTGCTTGGCCTCCATTCAAACCAATTAAGTCAGACTGGGGCATTTGCAGCTCTGCAGGTGATCCTGACGTGCAGGGAGGGCTGAACACCATTGCTGAGTGATTCTGAGGGTGAGTGTATGCAGTGGGATCCCCTGAAAGAATTGTTAAAGCAGACTGGTGGGCCCCACTCCAGAGGTTCTGGTTGAGTGACTTAGGGGCCTGGGAATCTGCATTTCTTTCCTTTCTTTTTTTAAGAGAGAGAATAACTTTAGTTTTTCATCTGACCTTTGTTTCTCCAACATTTAATTGTGTACGTGGTGCTGGTATTTGAACCCACATCCTCATGCAGAGCCCACTGCTCCAGCCCAGACTCTGCATTTCTAACAAGCTCCCAGGTGATACACCTGCCACTCACCCCAAGACCACACCCTCAGAATGCCCAATCTAAGTCCTTGCAACTCAAAGGGTGGTCTCAGGGCAGCAGGAGCTGGTCAGAAACACAGCATCAAAGGTCCACCCAGGCTTGGAGTCAGAACCTGTGCTTGAACAAGACCCCAGGCTTTTGGCACACACAGGAAAGTCTGAGAGACACCACTACAGCACAAATGTACAGGGAGCAGGCATGAGGGCATCGGAGCTGAAATGCTGGGGAGGCTGATTATCACCATTTGCCAGCCTTAAGAATCTGTCCTTCCCTCTAGCACATGAGGAAGAAAACTCAGAAGAAATGTCAGAGGCTCCCTGCAACGACTGAAGCCAAACACAGACCTGGGAGGAAAAGCCTGCATGTCCCCAGCAGCGCTGGCCAGGGGCACCGTGACCTGGGAGAAGCGGGGCTGGCTGACGGCAGGGGGGGGCTGAGCAGCCTGCACAGGAGCCAGGCAAGCAGACCGCGAGGCACTGACAGCAGGAAAACGGACATCGCTGCCACAGTCCACGGGGTTACTCCTCCAGGAAAGGAGAGTGAGCCAGGCGAGGTTTCGCTGCACAGCAAGAAAGGAGCAGGAAGAAAGAAGGAAACAAGGAGGAAGCAGATGGGGAAAGAGATAAGAGCAGGGGCCTTTTGAGCAAATGCCTCCACAGAACTAGGCTTTTACTAAAATATTTGCAGGCTTAATATTTGGGGACCGGGCCTCCTACAGCTCCCAGTGGCCAAGAGCAGTCACCAGAGGCAGTGGCACCAGGTCTCCTGGTATCCAAGGCTTCTTGATGAACATGCACCTCCCCACCCCCACCATGACTCTGCAAACATCACACCCCAGGCCAGGCATGGGATCCCCTCTGATTTCCTTCACCCTGGCAGTTAGGACTCTGCCAGGTACCGGCTCCCCACTTAGATCCCAGCTCCTGCTGGCTACACCTTTATGGACCACTCTCTGCCCTGGCGTCACTCTTCTCATGATCACTGAGGGTCATTCCAAATCTCCCAACGGCCCCCCTCCCCAGGATTTGCCTGGGTGCCTCTCTGAGACACTGCTGTTTTCTGAGATGCTGTAAGACACATTTTCAGAGCTGTTCAGCTGTGGCAGAAGGGCCCCAGCCAGCCTGCAATGTGGAAGCAGGACATCTCTGCTCCCGGGAGTAGCCTAGAAACCCTGCGGAAACGAACCTGTCAGTCAAGGCAGCACCTCATGCAGGACAAGCGCTGTGTGTCTTCTCAATGTGCGGATTTCAACATCCCTGGAAATAAAGTATGCTGATACTCAGCATTTGCAGGATTGCTGTGCACTTACGATAAGCGGGGACATCTATACTGGGCACAGACTGGAGTGGCGCAACTCACACACACAAGATAACCAAAGGAGCAAGTGCTTATCTACAGCACTGTGGAATTAAACAAATCAGCTGTGTGGCCACAGGCAAATTGTTAAACCTCTCTGAGCCTTGACTCCCACCACTACAAGCTGAAGTTAGTGACCCCTCCCTCTGAGAGCTAATGGGACAACGCAGTGATGTAATATATTTGCAGAGCCTAGCATGGCCTCTCACTGGTGGAGGGCACTCACAAACATCAGCCTACTGCCCTACCATTTTCAAGCTGCCCTGTATCTCCAACTCTCCTAGGCTCTCGGCTCTTCCTGGATAACTGCTTTGGGTGCTGGGCCTACTGGCAACATGCTGACGTGCTAGATCCCAGTGCAGAGGAAGCCAACCGGTACAGCAAAAGTGAAGGGCAAGTATCCATCACCCCGAACACAAAAGACATTCATATTTACTTCACAGCTATAAAAGACACCATAAAACAGAACATGCAGCGTGTGCTTATGATTAACAATAGTTCTTGCAAATCATTCTCCCAGGCCCTTGGGTCTATCCAGCTGGTCACTAAGAAGAATTAATTCTTTCAAGAAATAAAAGAATTGTAATCATCTCTGATCACTAGAAAATCTGCTTGTTATATTATAAACAAAGAGAATAGAAAATGAGACTCAGGGTCAGGAGTTTTCTGCCCCTGTGATTGGGGTGGAGTAAGAGCAGAGAGACCCAAATACAATCACCGTCTGTGCACATGCGTGCTCAGGGAGCTGGGACCTGCCAGATCTGAGGTCTCAGGGACCTGGAGACCATGTGGCCACAGGAGTTAGAGCAGGTGTTTGGGGGTTGTCCCAGAAATCAGAGCAGATGTTGGAGTTGTGGGGAGGGGCAGTGTTGGAAGCAGGCCACAGGGTAGAAGCAGAATTTAAACATGTGTCATGGAGGTTGCAGAGAGAAAACCTAGCCACAGTGACCAAGGATTCAGTGAGAGGAACAGAGCCTTCAGGAGGACCAGGTGGAATTGCACACCTGAATCTGGGGTCATCAAAAGAGAACCAGAGGGGTAAGGCAGGGAACACCCAGTAGACCACAGCAGGCAGCCCAGGTCACAGGGAATGGGGTAAGAACCCAGGGGAAACAAAGTCTGAGGCTTCAGCTGAGCTCTGGGCTTCTTAACTCCTCCAGTCAAGGCCTCTGAGACTTAGAAGAGGAAGTGGCCCAACAGGAGAAAGGTCCTCCAGTTTGGAAGGCTCATGAGGGAAGGAAGCCAAGCAGAAGACCCTCTTGCACTTGGTATTCAGGTCCACTACTGGCCAGTGCGATTCTCCTCCAGAGAGAATAAAAATCCCACCAACCAAGCTCTGACTTTATTTTCCTACGTCTCTGCAGAGTCGCTGTAAGCCCTTGGCCAGGGCCAGGGACACAGTCTAAATGGCATGTGGCTGGGGCCAGGCAGGGGCCAGTGAGTTAGGATAGACCAACCCTGCCACCTTGAGAGGGATGTACTGAAACACAATACATAAAACACCAGCAGGGTCACTGTGACCTACTCAGATGTGACACCTCTAGGCAGTGACAAGGCAAGGAGAGGGAATGTGTTCTCTAGCAGGTTCAGGGGCCATGTTCTTAGTGGCACATGTGGTCCATCCTGACAACAGACCGGGTTCTCCGAAGTGGGGGTGGCATCCAAAACCTGCTGCCTCTTCTCCTTGGAGAAGGAGAGAAACTTCTATTCCAGAGGCCCTGATACAAATAGGGAGAGAGGGGTTCCCAAGGTGAAGCATGACAGTGCCATGGACCATGAGTGACCCTAGGCTGCTGCCCACCATGGGACAAAGGGGCAACCAGGTGGAGTCAGGGAATGCCGGAAAAACTGAGGAGTGACAATACTCCAGGGAGGGGCAGGAGTGAAGACACACTCTCAAAGGGACACAGGAAGTAGCCAGCAAAGCAGGGCCGAGAGCCAGCTGGCCAGCTTCAGCCCCTTCACACGCAGCATGAGTTCATGAAGGTTGATCTGCCACAGGTTAAAGGCCTCGCTGAAAGAGATCTGGGTCCTTCTGAAGAATGAACAGGTATTCTTCTTCTTGTGCCTGGAGGAAGGGATACAGAGATAAGGAACACTAGCTTAGCACCATTGAGAAAAACCAAAGATGGTGGCTTTGGCCAACTCACCAGCATCCTGCCCCTGGGTTACTCTTGGTTACTTGACCATGCCACTGCCCAATGAGGGACCAGAGGAACTCAAATGCTCCAAAGCAGTTTTTCAAATAAGTTGAGTAAGCAAAAGCAGCTGTTTCACAGGGCATCAAACTCTGAGACTGGGTGGGACATTCCAACATTTCTTTTCCCTAAAATATAGTAAATAGGGAGGCACAGCGGCAGACACCTGTAATCCCAGTGGCTCGGGAGGCTGAGGCAGAAGATCACAAACTCAAAGCCAACCTCAGCAAGTTAGTGAGACCCTATCTCAGAAAATAAAATGGGCTGGGGATGTGGCTCAGTGGTTAAGCACCCCTGCATTCAATCCCAGGTATCCACCCCCCAAAAAAGTATAGTAAATATTACTCATCCAGAATCCCCTAAATTCAGTTATAATGAAAATTTTCCAAACTTTCTCAGGATAAGAATCACTTGGAAACCTAGTCATATGGTCTTGGGAGACTAATCCACTACACATTAGCCCAGATCAATCCTTTAGCACCAAAATAAAGGACACAATAAAAATTGGTGCTTATGATGCTGACCTGTTTAAGATTTGACTTCCTAAACCCTCAGAGGGAGAATAAATCATGGCCAACCTCTTCAGTGTGCAGTACATTTTGCTGTAATCTAACTGGATATTTGACATAGGGTACGTGATACATGTGGTCAAATCTGAGTAGTTTCCCAGAAGACCCATTCCCTGCTAGGACGGAAGGGCTGAGACGTGACCACAAGCCAGGCCTCCTCTCTGGGGTGAGAACATTCCACAAGAGCATGTTCCTTCCAAGGTTTTCCACCATGCTCCACTGGAGGCCCTTGCTCCTCTAGAACGATCACCCTGAGAAAGTGCACTTCCTTCCTCATCAGCACTCCAGAGGCAGAGGCATCTAGAAGATCTGAAATTCCAAGACAGCCTGCTGGCCACATTTGTAGGCAAAAGAGCAACTGGCCTAGCTGCTGGACCCATCCTAGGGAGCAAAATCCCAAGACCAGTTAGAGATGGGGTTGCATCAGGGCTTCCAGACCGCAAGCTCAGGGGACACCTGAATGAGGCTGAGGCTCCCAAAGAACGTTTCAAACTTTCCTGAGGGTAAGAATCACTTAGAAAGCTGGACTGGGAGGATGAGGTCCTAGAAGCCTCCCTTTAATGAATAGAAGTGATTCTCTGGACCCCCAAACATTGCCAGTTCACCAGGGCTGTTTTCTACCCCTAGCTTACCCTACAGGGAGATCTGGAGAGTAGGGAACACAGGTGGGGCCCACAGACAGGTGGAAATAGCCGAAGCATGCAGGACCCACAGGGCAAGTCAGGGAGCTGGTAGGGTATGGAGGGGGGCTCATGCTTACTCTGCTAGCGCCCTGACACAGCACCGTGACATGTTGAGGAAGGAGCTGGCACAGGCGCGGGTGCCCAGGGTGGCCTCGATGCTGCGCAGCAGGTCGTTGGTCTTGAGGATGAGCAGCATCTGGCGTGGCACGTGGTTGAGGAGCTGGCTGATCTGGGGGAGGTAGTTGGCTGCATTGTTGCGGATCTCTGAGTCCTGAGGCAGCAACGGGGAGGCCGAAGTGGATGGTTAGTATGGGAAGTGGGGCCCAGGCAGCAAAGGTGGCCTGTGACCAGAGGCTTCAAGGCAGCTCCAGGCAGAAGCTTCCAGCTCAGCCATCCCAGCACCACTAAGAGGATGCCCCAAAGAGAAGCCCAGCACCAGGCCCACAGCCTGACCACCTCAACCAGGGGTCCCAGCCCTAGCGAGCACTGACACAGCACAGACGCACATTCAGAAGGGCCAGGGGACTCTTCCAGGCTTCTGCATAGGCTGCCCACTACAAGCCAGGCCTGAAAGAAGCCCTGAAAGCTGAGTCACATCCCCCATCAGCCAAGCCCAGGCTGGCACAGTCCATAGGCCTGAGCTCCTGACTCCAACCCAGATCCAAAGTCCTGCCCTATACCCTGCACCCCACCAAACCTGCCTGCCACCCACATGCCACTATGGATCACTGGCTGCATCCTGTGCCGCAGCCAGTCTCATCCAGCCACTGCCAGAGGCCCTGAAGGCCCAGAGTGGGGTCCAGGGCTAACCCTGATGCTGTCATCCCCACAGCCCTCACCCCATCTGGTGTTTAAGTTGCAGGCCTGGCTTCCCTCCCTTCCCTGTCACTGAGCTTTCTACTAGACTAGGCAAATAACTAGAATCTTGGGCATGACAGTGTGGCTCTGACTCTTCTGCAGTCTCCAGAAAAATGATGATGATGGTGACAGCGGTGGGGACCAGCATGCCTTGGGAAGTCACTAAGCGAGCCAGTACTTTGAAAACACTTGCATGTGCTATTTATTTAATCCTCATAACTCTATCAGTTGAGTGCCTTTCCCTGTTTAAGATGAGGACACAGGGCTGGGGTGTAGCTCAGGGAGACAGTACCTGCCTAGCATGTGCAAGGCCCTGGGTTCCATCATCAGTAAAATACATGGAAAGCAGGAAGGAAGAAACTGAGGCACTGAGAAGTCAAGGAACCTGCCCAGGGGCCACAGCTGGTAAGTGGTTGGTCAGGATTCAACCCGCAGTACAACTCCAGAGCCCTCACCCTGACCATCAGGCTGTGCTGCCAGACGACCTCACTTCTATCCATTCAGGGTCCTCACCCAAAAACTGGGCACACTCCATACCCTCTGTGCCAGAAGGAGAGGGAGAGGCATGTGACCCAGAGAGGGTCATCAGAGGTAAGGCCCAGGGATGCACTAACAAGGGCCCAGGAGTGCTGCCCAAAGCCCTTCCCAGCCCTGCCTGCTGCAGCGGAAGCAGGACTCTGGCTGCTTTCAGGAGCCCAAGAACACTGCTGATAAGCAAGTAGATGAGCGACCCTCCTGGAACGTCTCAACACAAGCCAGACACCAAAAGGCCAGACACCATCACAGCTGTAGGGCACCCTGCCTTAGGGCTAAAGCCAGATGGAGGCCCAGCTCCCCACTGGGACCACAGCCCTCTCAGCCCACACAGAAAGCACCTCTGCACCCCAGGGGTCCTCTCAGCATACCAAAGCCTGCAGGCTTGGACACGTCCCAATGGTGGGTGTGTGGAATAGACCTAGTTGGGTGCCTACCCAGTTGGCTATCCCCATTCTCCTTTGTTAAAAGAACCCCAATTTTGTTCATTTGACCCCTTGGGGTCACACTCTTTGGGGACTCACCTTTAGCCCCAGGGCAGGGTGAGGGGCTGGATCTTGATTGCTCTCAGCCAATGCTGGTTCCTAGTGCTCATTCCCTCCAAAGCAAGTGGTTGAGGCTGGGTCATGTGACACAATTTACCCCAAAGAGACACAAGGACAAGTCAGCTGGGGAACTTCTGGGAAAGGGTTTCTTGCTCTTAAGAAATGATACAGGAGAGGAAACAGCTCCTGGTTGATGACTCTGGTCACTGCTGAATGAAGATGTGATCCTTGGAACTGCTCCAGACATCTCAGAATCATGGGAGAAAAGTCAAGAGAACCACAGGAGCGAGCCCAGAGCCCTGAGATTTTGATCTGCTGTGTCAACCAGCCTGCACCCACCTCCTTCCAGGCTTCTTGTTATGGAGAGAACATCCACCCTGATATAATGTTGGGGGTTCCCTTAATTCTGAATGACATCAAGGCTCAGAAAGAGCCTTGTGATCAGAGGCAAAGTGGGCTGACCTGAGCTGGCTCAGTTCACCCTGTATCTGGATGCTTGTTCAAACGAACAGATACAGTCAGGGTCTCCAGAACCTACACAAACACCTGTCTCCTAGATCGAGACTACAGGGACCTGATAAAAAGATGTGCAAGACAAGGCCCCTCCCTGCACGTACTCCCCATGTAATTAGAGAGCTAAGATGTACAGGCAGGTGACTACTCTGAAAGGACTATGATGGACTTGCCATATGAGTGACACAAGTATTAATGGATGACTGTCTATAAAGAGGATAAGGAAAGACTTTCTGCAGGTTCCACTTCTTCAAACGACTAACTTTTTTCTTTTTTTTTTTTTTCTTTTGTACTGGGAATTTAATGCAGGGGTGCTTTACCACTGAGCTACGTCTCCAGCCCTTTTTAATTTTTTATTTTGAGACATGTCTCAGTAAGTTGCTGAGGGCCTTGCAGAGGCTGACCTCAAACTTGTGATCCTCCTGTCTCAGCCTCGAGAGTCACTGGGATTACAGGTACCACACACCTGGCTAGGACTGGCTTTTAAACTGGTCTTTATGGAGGAGTGAGAATGCAAACACAAAATTCTATCTTAGTTAATGAATACACATATCATTCACTCAGTGCCTATTATGTGCCATGTGACCTCTTTCAGCCCAGTGGCTTTAAATATCATCTATGTGGTGAAAGCTCACAAATTTATACCCTCAACCTGGACTTCTTCTTTGAGCTTCAATCTTAACTTCCCAGGACATCCCTACTGCTCAAGAGAACATGTGATTAGCCCTACCCGCAATGTGCCCTTCCCAAACTTTCCCCTGTGTCAAGAAGCAGCACCATCCCCCACCTTAGAACTCATCCCCAAAGCTATACTGTAACCTTGACTCCTCCCCTCCCTCTCCTCCACAACCAATCCTAGAGAAAGCCTCCAGGTTCCACTTCCTTCTCTCCATCTCTGTTGCCACTAGCCTGAGCTAACCCCCATGATCCCAATCTGGAGACCTGGCCTGACCTCCTAACCAACCATGGCTCATTTCACCCCATTTTAGAAAGACACTTAAAAACAGCAGGTCTGAGCATCTCCCTCTCCTGCTTAAAGCCCATTGGAGGCTTTGATTTACACTGAGAATGAATCGGAACTTCTTTCCATGGCTTATAAGGTCCCATGTGACACTCTCCCTGCCAGCCCTCCAAATTCTTTCTATTCCGCCAGCCTCCTCTCCACACTCTGGACAATACCAAATTCTCATTCCCCTGGGGCTTCTTGTGCCACAAATGTTTCCTTCAAGCTCTTCCTGTTTGCTAGTACCTTTCTTTTCCTTTGTGCCTTAGCTCAAATGTCAACTCCTCATCAAGGTCCTCTCTGAGCACCTCCCCCCTTTCCTCATATCATCCTGCTTATTTCCTCCACGATGCCCATAACCAGCAATTATTCCACTAACTTGTTTGTTCTCGTTTATTATCTGTCTCCCTCAACCAAAGTGCAAATTACACAAAAGGCCACAGGATCCTCAGTGACAAGGCCAGGATCCCGCAAAACAAATGTTTGTGGAATGAATGAACTTTGGGAATCATTGATAGGCACTCTATGTGTACTATCAGTAAACCAGAAGTTACCATCCCTACCATCCCTCTTTTACAAAAGAAGGAGATTGTCTCTTCTGAGATGATGAGCTATAAGGTGAGTAGAACCCAGAAGTGCAGGTATCATCTTTGCCACCAATTTCCTAAAGAATGATGTCAGCTTGGAAGAAAATGGAACCAAGAAATGGAGATATGGACTCTTGGAGACATCATTCGAGACTCTGGATTCAATCATTCCTAAAGCCACTTGTCACCAAGTAGCTTGCAGAGAAGGGTCCTGAGGCCCAGAGGGGTGACAAGAACACTCAAGGTCATGCTATATGGAAAAGAAAGTGCCAGAACCAGAGCCCAGCCTTTCTCACACTCACAAGCAGAGGCCTCAGCTAGAGCCCCACTGTCCACCACTGAGACATGGGCCAGCATGAACGGGGCTGGAAACTGACAGAAGCAACAGACAGAAGTCAATTCCAGGAAAGAAGCAGAAGCATACGAGCCTGCCAGGGGAGCAGAGGTGGGCAGGAGTGTGGGGAGGAGGTGATCCCAAAAGCTGTTTCCCAGTTAGACTCCACACAACTCCTGTCTAGGCCATGGAGAAAGGAGCAACTAAACAAGAACAGCAGAAGCTGCTTCACTAAAAACTCTGCAGGTCAACAGCTTGAGGACCACATGGGGCACTGAAGGGCCCTCCCAAGTATGGAGCCTGAAAGGAGCCATGTATCTTCTGTGTAATAACAGAAGAGACTTAGGAAAGACACAATCCCTGACCATGCCCAGAGTCCTGAGGCAGAACTTGAAGGAAGCCTAAAATTTCATGTGAATCTGTCAAGGTTAAAGCCACCAAAGTCTGGGTTCCCATGGCCCCATAACCTTGTTTGTACTCCAGTCTGATAAAGCCTGTGGGGTCAGGCGTAACAATGGGATATCTTCCCCTTTCCCTTCTCCAAACAGGGGTGCTGTTGATTTCCCTCCCTGCCTCCCATTCAGTAGGTGCTCCTTCCCACATACACGCACAGCCCCCGGGGTTGGAAGCCAAGTAGGAAGGGCCAGGAGGGGCCACCTACCTCAGAGGCAGTGACTGGAGCTTGGCTGATGCCCCTGTTGACTGAGTCCCAGGACCGGGCTGTCAACATGCAGGCAAACAAGGGGTAGAGATCCCCAGCCCCCAGGCGCTGGCTGTACCTCTTCACACCCTCCATGTCCATCCATATCAGAGACTGCCACAGGTGGCAGTAATCCAGGCGGAATTCTTCCGTGAGCACCTATGGCCAGGACAGTGGTGGTGGGAACTGAGCCTCTTCTCCCCACCAATTCCTGGCTGCTACTGACCACTGTAGAGCGGGTGATAAGGACCATGGCTCCCTATTATGTCTGCTTCTCCCCTAAAGTTTGGCCAATCTCGAAGGCCCAAGTTCAAAGCTCCGATAGGTTGAATATCCCTTATCTGAAACGCTTGGACCTAGAAGGGTTTTAGACTTGGTGACTCTTCCAGATTTTGGAATATTTTCATATACATAGTATCTTGGGGAGGAGAATCCAAGTCTAAACAGGAAATTCATTCATGTTTCATGTGTACTTTATACACATAATCTAAAGGTAATTTTATTCAATATTTTTTTAATAATTTTGTGCATGAAACAAAGTTTTATGGCATGGAATTTTCCACTCATGCTGCCTTGGCACTCAAAAAGCTTTGAATTTGGAAGCATTCTGAATTTCAGATCAGGCAGGCAAAAACTGGAGTCACTTAGGAGTGGCAGAGATTGCTAACTATCCACCGAAATCTATCTGCTCCTTTTCTTTCCAGATACAAACTACTTTCCCAACCACCTCTGAAGTTAGACATGGTCCTCTGCCTGAGCTCGGAATGTGGCAAAAGCACCACTTCCCCCAAAACTTTCCCATGCATGCGGCTCTGAGCTGTTTCCCTACTGCTGGCTGATAGCTCCAGCTTCTAGGTACCCTGGGGAACAGAGCCCTGCAGACTCTGCCACACCCAAAACTGCAAATAAACTTCTCCTGTGTCTAGGCCATCATTCATTTAGAGACTCTTTATGACAAAAGCTAGCCTAACTTATCATGATGCTTCCCACTTCATTGAGCCTTTCAGAGGAAGCCAAGATTCAGGGATGTGGAATCAGGACCCTGAGGGAAGGAGCAGAAGGCCACTGGGGAAACGCCCCAGGGCCACCTGTCTCATGGAATCAAGTCAGTCCCAGGGTCCCAGATAGGCAGTAAACTTCCAAACTTTCAAGTGGGAGCCCATGGTCTCCCTGGACCCATCACCCTCCAGGCTTCTTGTTATGGGGAGAACAAATTCCTTATTGTCTAGGTCACATTTGGTTGGGGGGAAATATCCTCCCTGATCCAATGCTGGGGGTTCCCTTAATTCTGGGCAAGAACAAGGTCTGCACCATCCAGGGTCTGTCAGTTCCAAGCTGCCTTTTCTACCATATCTGATCCCTCCCTGGGACTGAACTTGCGGTTGCAGCCATCTGTTCCTGGAAGCCCAGTTACTACACTGGGCAGTTTACCACCTAGGCCTGCCCCGGCCTGTGGCTCCCTGGAGGCAAAGTCATGTACATGAGCACCTTTCTATCTGCTCTTCACAAAAGCCTGTAAAGGAGGTGTGGCCAACCTCAGGAGCTCTTAGAACAGTGATGAGGGTTCCTAGGGACTGGGGAGGGACTTTCCCACTTCCTTGACTGGCCACCTCCCAGGTCTGAGGCTGATGGGGGATATCAGCCAGCTCTGACCCCCAGCAGCACCAGGCCCTGGGGCTGTGCAGGAAAGGCTTCTCCCACCTGGTAGAGACCGTGGTCCAACAGGATAATCTCAGCCTTGCCGGTGCCCGGATGCTTCCGCACCAGCACGTTGCCTGGGTGGGGATCACAGTGCACAAAGCCGTTGACAAAGATCATCTCGCTATACATCTTGCCCAGGTGGCAGGAGACCTGAAACAGAAGGAAGGTGGGTGGGAATCCCACTCCATTCACACCCATCTCAGGGACCTCCTCTGTAGTCACTCAACTTTCAAAAGAGGCCAAAAGGACTGGGAGGCCCGAGTGGGTGCTGGAAGTAATGGTTTGAGATGGTGTAGTTCTTGCATTTAAGATAGAAGCTAAGTTCTAATCCAATTCTTCTCCACTTCAGCCACTTTAGAATCACCTGGCACTCAGAAATGCTGCAGATGGCACCAGGATGGTACCAAACAGCAGGATTTTCTTAAAAGTCCCCAAGGTAATTTCTTTTCTTTTTTTTCTTTTCTTTTTTTTTTTTAAGAAAGAGGGACAGTGAGAGAGAAGGAAAGAGAGAATCGATTTTTATTCAGTTTTTCATGTGGCTTTTGTTGCTCCAACACTTAGCTATGTACATGGTGCTGGGGTTTGAACCCGTGTACTGGCGCATGCCAGGCAAGTGCCATAACTGCCAAGCCGCCGCTCCAGCACCCGCAAGGTAATTTCAATGCACGGGAATGGAGGAAAATGGCTGCTTCTACTTTTTCTGGTGGTCGCAGTGCTCCAACGCCCTCTCGGTCCCTCCCGCTTCCCTGTTCTCTTAGTCCCTCTTCATTCTTTCCCCAAAGCTGAGAACAGGCTGAAAAGCTGGGTTAGGAGAGCTATCCAACTACACCCATCCCTTTCCCAAAGAACACAGCTGGGGGCTGAGGATCAAAACCAGGTGACCCCCACACCACACTTTAGGACTGCTCCACTGTTGCTCTGCCAGTCCCAGACAGAGCGAGAGCCCAGGCCTTTCTCCTGGTTACCCCCTCCACAGAGCCTAGTGCTAATCTGATTTATGATGTCTGCACAGAAGAAATGACACTGGAGAGGCCATTTAAATCATCCTGTCACTGCTGCTCTCCCTGCAGAGGCAGGCTTCTTATCTCTACTCCTGTTTTTATTAAAGCTAAAAGCCTCTTTGCAGCTAGGGAACAGTTGCTGAATAGAGCCAGACCCAGGCCCAGAGTTGTCCTGTCGACAGGTTTCCAGGGGACAAAGACACACTCAATCAGAAAGCTGACACCCCAAGACACCAGCTGCCCCTGGCATTCCGTTCAGCCTCAGTTGGGCCCCATGGTCATTATCAAACATATTCCAACCAGAGAAGAGGAGCTGGGCCTCATGAGTAGAGAGCTCAGGATTAGGTTCTTTCCTGAACCTTCAAAGTCCTGTGCCACGAGGCCCTGCCTTCCTCCCTGGTCTCATCTTGCACCATGCCAACACTGCAGCCACACCCACTCTTCTCTTCTGTGCTGACCCCTGTGCTTTCCCACCACTGGGCCTTTGCACATGCTGTTCCCACCCCAGAAGCATTCCTGCCCCCACCCCATCACCAGGTTCAGGCTTTCCCACTGGGTCATCATCGCCTCCCTGGAGAGCTGGCGTAGCAGTAGGGCAGGGGTCTTACACATTTTGATCTCTTCAAAGGTATGCCGCAACCAAGTTCACCCACCTTCCATGCATGTAGAAGGCCTCTCACC
This sequence comes from Aplodontia rufa, assembly GCA_004027875.1. Lineage (NCBI taxonomy): Eukaryota > Metazoa > Chordata > Mammalia > Rodentia > Aplodontiidae > Aplodontia > Aplodontia rufa. The sequence continues at coordinate 7,562 of PVKS010020487.1, read as the reverse complement.
ATGCACTCATGAGTTTCTGTGCTTTTCTTTCACAGTGCTATCAATTCTTTGTGTGATTATTTGATTAATGACCACCATAGCCCACCACCATAAACTCCCAAGACAGCAGGGATGGTCTCGGATTTGTTAAACAGTTTTACTGAGGCAGAATTTACATACCATAGACTGGCTCTAGAATTTACTTCATACCATAGACTTGCTTCTAACAGCACCAAACGCATGACTGTACGGCTCTACGTTCAACGTGAGCGGGACCCTCAGCTCTTCGTGGCTTTCTGAGATACTGCGGTTCCCACCTTCAATCCTTATTTTAACCCCATTAATATCCTCCGAAACCAAATCAATTACAATGGGCACCACATTAAACAATCAAGAAAAACTACACTGTAGAAACAATAGCCAACATTCTTATTAACATACCTAGAGGTAGGTGAAATTATGGCGAGGGACTGGGACCCCTAGAGGTTCACTTAGCCACAGCTGGAAAGAAGCAGAGGCAAGATTCAAATCCCACCGCCTTCTAGTAAATGACCTTCTGTAGGGTTCACACCTCCTTCCGCACTTTTCAATTGAGCTTTGTGATCTTAAACAAGTTGCTGAGACCCTCAACTTCAGTAAAATGGAAATAATAATAGTGCTGCTCGGGAGGTAAATGAGACTATCACAGTGCCTGTGACCTAATGACCTCTCCCAAGTGACCCTGTGCTTGTTGCTATTGGTGCCTCAGGACATGCATGCAAGGTGGGTGGACTTGGTTTCATCACATCTTTGAAGGAATCAAGAGATATAAGTCCCCTGCCCTATTGCTATGCCAGCTCTCCAGCTCCCGACATTTTCCTTAGGTGAAACAGACACCCCAAATACCCAGTATCCACCACATTAGCAGGATTTTGCCCCAGGTCAAGTTCTCAGACAGATTAAAATGCCAGGCATCCCAGGGCCACCGTGTTCCACTTCCTGCGAGAGGGGCCTCAGTCAGAAAGTCCCCTCCTCTGAACCTCCAAGAACCCCTATTGTTGGGCTCCTTGGAGCTCCTGCAGCTATGCTTCCAAAGGCTGTATCTGCCAAACCAATCGCATTTATTAAGTAATCATTCATTTTTATTTGTCAAGGAGGTTTATAAGGTCCAATCAGGGCTCCTGATCAGCCCAAGATAAGCAGCGCAGCCAGACTAAGCTGACGGAATTTCAGCCAAAAAGCAGAGAAATGACATTTCATTTAGTCTGGGCAGACCTGTCACTAGGAGATGTATGATCTCCTTAAGCTTTCTAAAACACTGCTAATCGCTCTGGGCCCCTTATTACTACATTGAAAGATGGCCCCCAGGGGTGGGGTGTGGTGACTTGGGGGGGCCTTGTCCATGAGGACTGAGCCACCACAGCTGGCGGGTGGGAGAAAGCTACCCTTTGCTGGCCACAGACACATGAGTACAGCCACCACGGCAGCCCTCCCATTTCAACACACCCACCCAGCTGCCTCCACTTGGGTATCTTCCCATGGGAGGGTCTGCTCTTGATGTTCATTTTAACCAGATGTCACCAGGACAGACAGATGTGAAACGCAGAGAAAGGAGCGGGAACTAGCCCAGGCCAACAGCTTGACATTAGAGCCATCTTGGTTCTGCCACTTTGGACATGGGTGGCATGAGGCACAAGTCACCTCCCTTCTCAGTATGAGTCCAAGTTCTCTTAGCAGTTAAGTGGGACTTAGACCATCTGCTCCACTTCCTTATAGAGCAACCTTGAGATTCAAGGTCAAATACGATCACCTATGAGGATGCCCTTTGCCTGCTATAAGACACACAAATGTAGCTAGGGGTAGGGGGCGTTGTTTTTAGTGCTGAAGCTTATTATTTTAAACTTGGAAAAAATACGTACCCATTATCGCTGTCAAAGTGTAATTGTTAACAAGTTAAAAGCACAGCTCATACAAACAGAAAATGAACACATATCAAAGATTTCTGAATTATGAATAAGGGAGCAAGTTAGATGGCAGAGCTGGTTTAAAACAAATTTTGAGGAAGTGGATAACTACGGGCATTTACACAGGAACAAAAGATTAAGATTAAACTGGTTACTGTCCTCTGGGGCATTAGAAAACCAATCTTCGGGGGTTATCTGTTCTGTTGGACAGAAATTATTTGCATCTTTACTGGATAAGGTCTATACATTGATGTATGACTTCAGTCCAAGCCTTCAATTAATTGTCAATAATAAATTCAAAGAAAAGTACACGTCCCTAGACATTAAAAAATCCTCAGGGGGCTAACTGAACAACGCCCAAGAATGACTTTGAAAAGGCCACTCTGCACTCACGTGGCCTTCATTCTCCGTTTTGGATGATTTTTCTTAACAACTTTTAGAGTTGTGCTAAATAGACTTTCTGGGAATTAATTTGTCTAGAGAAGGGCAGCCAGGCTCTCCTGCTCTCAGAGGCATGGAAGGTCCCAAGAGAGACCCAAGACTCCTACCAGGGACCCATCCTCTATCCCACCCTTTCCATGTTGCTTTAGCTATGTCTCCTGCTAAGAACAGACAACTGTGCCCTACAATGCCCTGGCCCCATTAATAGTGGCATTCACACAAATATGGGGAGCAACACCCTTGCTAGGGTGGTGGCAGCTATCAGGCTATGCCAAGCACTTCTAGGTACTTAACGTGGACCAAGTCAGGACTCATAGCCATCGTCCACAGGAAACAAATGCAGGAAGAGAGACATGGAAAGGGGATGAGGCTTGGTCACTGGTCTGTATACTTGTATAAATGTACCACAATGAATCTCACAGGTAGGATCACAATTCACCAATGAAAAAGCATAACATACATGTAAATAAACAGAAGGGTAGAGGAAGGGGAAGAGGGAGAGGGAGGAGGGGTGGGAAAGAAGAAGGTATTGGGGATGAATCGGAGTGGTTATGTGCATATATGAGTAAGTAATAGTGAGCTCCACTATTATGCATAATTATGATACACTAATGAACTCATTAAAAAAATCTATAAAAAGAAGCTTGATCACCTACACAATAGTTAGTGATGCTGGGATTCAAACCCAGGTGACTCCATAGAACAGGTGCACAATGTTCAATGCCTCTCCACGCAGTCCCAAGGACTGCTGAAAATCCCCCAGCACCAGTAAGGTGCCCTATTGGGAGAAAAGATTCTCCATGGACAACCCTAGACAGGTGACCCACCTGTCCACTAAAGCAATGGTACAGCATCACTTAGGAAAAAAAGTCACTGAGAAGTCTTTTCATTGTTGCCTGTGAAAAAAATGTTCCACTCCTAAGTGATTTCGGTAATTATGCAACGCCTTTCTTCTCTAACAGTAGGGAAGGAGGGGAAACCAGGACTCTGTAAAAAGGCTGAGTAAAGAATTAATTTAGTAAATAATATTTAAATCAAGGAGCTATTTTTGGATTTTTTTCAAAACTTGAATTGGCTGAAAGTACTTTAATTATTTTATAATTGCATGAATTAATTTATTCCCACCCCCAAGGGAAAGTCTATTTATGTTCCTGGGGGGGCGTCTAGGAAGCAAGGCCAAGATCTCTGACAGAAACGGGAGAAGGATGCTGCAGGATATTAATAATCACACTAGTGGCCCAATGTCAAGCAGAAGGAGGTTAATCAATCCTTCAAACTTTCTCTGCCCTTACCCAGTTCTGCCTGGGCCTCTGGCCACAGACAGATCATTGCAAAAGGCCCAGCCTGAGGGTGTGGGAAGCTGCTCAGCCACACGCAATGTTGGGAGAGGTCATGAGAAAGAAGGGCAGAGGGGCCGGGCTGGTCACAGCACACTGAGGAGGTGGCTGGGGCTGGGGCGCTTCTAGGCACCTTGCTGAAAGCTCCTCTGGGTCAGGCCTTGTTTAAGTTAGCTTTTTCATTGCTGTGACCTAAGGACTCAACAACAATTTTAGGAGGGAAAGTTTATTTTGGGGGTGATGGTTTCAGAGGTCTTAGTCCAGAGAAAGCCAGCACCATTCCTTGTGGCTCAAGGCGAGGCTGAACACCATGGCAGAAGGTATGGCTCCAGGGAGCAGAGAGAGAGACAGAAACTCCATGCTACATACAAAAGCTATTCCCCAAAGGCACGCCCCAGTGACCCACCTCCTCCAGCCACACCCTGCCAGCCTACAGTGCCAGCTAATCCCTAGCAGGGGATTAACTCACTGATGGGGTTAAGGTTCTCATAACCCAATCGTTTCACCTCAGTCTCCCTGAATTGTCACACGTGGGATTTTGATGGACACCTCACATTCAAACCACAACAGGCCTGAACAGGGCCACCACCCAAGAGCCAGGACAGGGGACAGCCACAAGGCCAAAAAGCGTGCTCAGGTCTCCAGCCATAGACATCCCACTAGTCACCCAGACAGGACTGGGCCCCAGAGGCCATGACACTGAGAAATGGAAACTCCTGTCATCTCCTGCCTTGGGAAACAACTGGCACCAAAGAAAGATTTCTATGCCCTTCCACCTTACCTGAGTCAATATGAGAAATGGGGAAAGGGTTTCTTCCTACTCCTTGGTAAACACTGTGCCAGCAGCACCATCGAGCAAGCTGAAGGTTGAAATCCCAGAGTGATTCCTCAGGCTTGCAGCCCATGCACCAGCCTCACCACCGTGCCAAGAGCCTGCTGCTCCAGTCATCAGACGACCCTCCAGGTCACTCTCTACACCCCACTTGCCAAAGGAAACTGGGGCCTCGAAGGGTGAGTTGCTTCCCCAAGGTGGCCAGCTACCAAGCACCAGAATCCATGAAGGTGACTCCAAGTGACAGCCACCTCTCCTGACACCTCTGCCATGAAGAAATGAAACTCCAGGAACCCATCGGGGGCACCCAGACCCCTCTAATATCTTTAAGCTTCCCAGAAGTGACAGAGGGAGGATGATGGAGGATGTTTTCTTTCTAGAGATCTCCATGCATCTGCAGGTACCAGAGAGCCAGGAAGGCCCAGCAGGTGGGAACAACACTGACCTAATATGTAAATGTCCCATCCAGTCCAGGGGTGGCAGCGTAGAAACACAAGGAATCAAGAGGAAAGGCATGAACTTCGGCATGGCTTTTGGTGGGGGGACTCCAGGCGGTTAATCAGTGACTACTGTTCCACCTCCAGGTCTCCGTACTTGCAGACAATAGAGGTTGGTGAACAGGAAGGGAGCAAAGATGACTCTCAAAGCTTCTAGGGAGAAAGACATGCCTCTGTGAATGGGATCCTCATGGATTATGAATTATAAATAGCTTTTAAAATAGAGCCTCACAGCTTGCAAAGTTCACACAACTATCTTGAGAAGTATTGTTATTCCTCTACCCGCAAAGATGAGCAGATTCAGACGACAAGTGAGTTACCCAAGGGCACCTGGCCAATGAATGGTAGGGCCAGACCCAACCCCAGGTGCCCTGGCTTTGAAACCCCCTTCCCTTTCTGCCGAGCACCCAGCCTCCGTGCAGCCCCATGCTCTGCCACACTCTGCACAACTCTATTACAGGTGCTCAATAAAACATGTGCCAAAACCGTCACTGCTCCAACAAGGACATGGCATGGACTTTAAAATCAGGTGAAAGAAGAAACAGCAAATGCTCTGGCTCAACGCAGCAGAGTAAACCCACGCTGTTGACTCTATTCCCTCCAAACCCCACCAAAATGACTCCAATGGGAAATGAAGGCAAAATCCAACCCCCCCAACCAAAACTAGAAGGGCCCAGGACGGCCAACAAGATAAGCAAAGCTGTGTCTGCCACGGAGAGTACTGAGAAATGACTCAGCAGGCTAGAAAACACACAGCCCTGAGCGGGCAGTGAGAACTTCATGTTCATCACCTCCGAGTCCCAGCACCTCTGCAAACGGGACTTGGGGTCCTGAAAGAGAAGTATTAGATAAAATAGCTTAAAAGTGTCAGGTAAGGGCTGGCACTGTGGATCACCAGCAGTATAATGCTTGCCTGGCACGCGTGAAGACCTGGGTTCAAACCCCAGCACCACATACACAACGAAATGTCAGAGAAACAAAGGCCAGATGGAAAAACTAAATAAAGTTGATTCTCTTTCTCTCACCCTCCCTCTCTTTAAAAAAAAGAGGGGGAGGGGTGCTGGAGCAGTGGCGTGGCGGTTATAGCACTTGCCAGGCATGCACAAGTACACTAGTTCAAACCCCAGCACCATGTACACAACAAAGTATCAGAGGAACAAACATCACATGAAAAACTAAATTTAAAAATTGCTTTTCTTTCTCTTTCTCTTTCTCTCTCCTTCTTTCTCTCTCTGTCCCTCTTTCTTTAAAAAAAAAAAAAAAAAGCTAAGCCCCCAGGTCCCCTCCCCTCTCTGGAGAGGTGACCAAAGACTCTAGGGTTGCCTACACACAAGAGTGCCATCCCAAGAGCAGAGGACTGAACCAAAGGCCATGACAGCAGCTGAGGAGCCCCTGGACCTCTTTTCCCAGCCAGCTCCCAAACCTCAGGCACAGCCCCTCCTTGGATCTACCTGCAGTCTTCAGTCGTCTGTCCCTGCCACCCCTGTGTCCCCGACTGTCACCTTTCTCTTGGCTAATTTCATGGCAATTAAATTGGGCCTCAGCCCAGGCAGGGTCTTAAACACACATTCACTGAAATCCAATTAACCTTCGATAAAGGTTCCGCAATCAATAGTCCTTCCATGGCTTGAGGAGGCCCCACCCAGCCTGTGAAAGCAGACGCCCGCTCGACCTTTTGCTTTAATGAGATCAGTGACAGTCGCTGTTGCCAGCTCCTAAAGTGACTGGCAAATATGATCACCGGGTTGGGCCCTCAGTCATACCTGCTCCTGGGCAGACACACAAACAAATGAGGGTCCTTGCAGGCTGCTGGCTCCCAGGGCCTGTGCTCCCTGGCAGGTGAGCTCACCTGGCAGGGCTGCCTTGGGTCTGGAGGAATAAAACAGCACATGGAGCTACAGAGCTACGGAGCAACGGTGGCTCACCTGGGGTGCTGGAGACCCTGGCTTCATGTTGGGGTGGGGGGTTCTGAGCTGCAGCAACAGTCTGCAGTCTTCTACGATCCTTCCCAGCCCAGATTCTGATTAGCAAGATTGGGGTGGTGCCCAGGAATCTACACTGCTAAATTAGCTCACCTACTGATTCTGAAATCACCAGGGTCAGCTCCCACAAAGCTGTGTAAAATATTCAAGTAAAAGGACCCTTAGAGTACAGCTAGCCCAACACCCTCAATAAGAAAACTGAGGCCCACTGTAATCCCAGCAATTCAGGAGACAGGAAGACCGTGAGTTCAAGGCCAGCCTGGGCAACATGGGAAGACTCCATAGGAAAAAAAAAAAAAGAAAGGAAAGAAGAAGGAAAAAATCCCTACGGACCAGAGAGGGCATGTGATTTGCCACATTCACACAGCAAGCTACTGGCAGGGCTAGAGTTTGAACCTATGTCTTCTTCCTCCTAACCTGGTATTTCTGAGTCCATCAGGACTGGCTATTTAGACCAGCGTTCAGGTCCTCACAAGTGGGGTGCTGTAGGGTGAGTCAGGCTCTTCAGAGCAGAGTGGGGCTAACCCAACAAGTAGGTAAAGTGCTCAGGA
>PVKS010020486.1:0-36734 GCA_004027875.1 Aplodontia rufa | reverse complement strand
CACCCTTCCCCTTCCCACTATATCTCTAAAAAAAGTATTAGGTTGTAAAACATTACATCTTATCTGGATTTAACACATGCTGCTAGACCAATTTTCTCATTGTCCAGGGTCTAGTCCCCACCTCCACAGATGAGTGGTGACAATTGACCCTTAGATCTCTGGGTTAAGCTGATTTTACTCATCATGATCTCTTCCACAGCCATCCATTTACCTTTGAAGGCTGCAATATCATTGTTTCTAATTGCTGTGTAATATTCCATGGTATATATGTACCACAGTTTTTGGATCCATTCTTCCAGTGAGGGACATCTGGGTTGTTTCCATAGCCTAGCAATAGTAAATTGTGCTGCTATGAACATCGATATTGCTGTGTGACTGTAATGTGCTGATTCTAAGTCCCCTGGAAAGATACCCAAGAGTGGAATAGCAGGGTCATATGGTGGACTGTCTTTTAATACATTAAACTGTAGATTTTGTTATTAATGATAGTAAAAAAAACACATTGGCATAACAATGTTAACATAATGTAGCTGTTAAACCAAATTAAATATCAGAAGCCTAACAAAACTCCTTGGGAGTAGATGAAACAAATTTATCACATCACCCATTGTTTTCTTATGAGAAAACTGTCATAGTCATAGACATATACAGTGATGTTTTACAAAATCCTGGAAAGGTAGAAATTGTGAGGTAATATCCTTTTACTCACATGAGCCAACATTGAGTTAGTATTCAGATATTTCTAAAATTCTGGAAGCAATTTAGATTACATATGATTCCTCAGAGCCAACGTATTTTAGCTTATGTTATTTAAAATTAAAAAGGGCAATGTCAAAATTAAGATAAAATTTTATATGAAGATATTTTTACTATTCCTTTATGGTTTGTTAAATTGAAACTGTTTTAATATTCATAATTATGTTACATGTGAAAGAACAGCAAAATATTACATTATTTCTAATCCTCTAAATTTAGATATAATTCCTCATGACTTTTTATAATAATAGTACCACTCTACATCTCTCTCCTAGTGCTAATTTTCCTCCATTCTTGTTTTAAAGACTTTAACAGCTCTCTCACATTTCATCTACAATTAAAATGAGCAGAAAGCTGGTGGCTCAGGGTTGTGGAGACTGAGGAAGGAGGATCGAAAGTCTGAGGCCAGCCATGGCAATTCAGCAAGGACCTAAGCAAGTTAGGGAGATCTTCTCTGAAAAATAAAAAATAAAAAGGGCTTGGGTTGTAACTTAGTGGTAAAATGCCTCTTGGTAAAAATTCCCAGCACCAAAAAAAAAAAAAAAAAAGTACACAATCTGCCAATACTTTATTCCCTATTTCAAACTAATTTCATTTAGTTTGTATATAGTAAAGTGTTATTAGGATGTAATTCACTCAGCCAAACCATTTCATATATCTATATCATATTACACTGGTTTTTTTTTCCTACTTGTGAAATAAATGCAAAAAATTTCTTGCAAGACAGGTAATTTCTATGACTACGAGACTACGTTCTGGACATTGCATCATCTCTATTATTTTTAAAGTTACATCTTAGTCTTGGCAAGTTACTCACATCCTATTGTTTAAATACTAATAAGTTAAAACAGTAGTGGTTATAGAAAAGACAAACTATACTACAAAGGAAAAATATACAACATATGTTTTCTAAATCATCTTCAGACTTTTGGACATGAGAAATGTATTCTCCTAGTTTCTATTAATGAATGTTTTAACCTCTGTTTTCATTAAATTTTATATAAAGTATGCCTCAGTTCTCTTCTTACAGATGTAGAAAAGGACAGTGCCACCTATCTCTGTTGGTCTATCTAATCTATCAACTATGCAGATATAAATATGTCATGATACATATTTATATATCAATTCTAATATAAGTTACCTATATTTAAATTATTTAAGATCTAACTAGTGTTTTAAAAAGTGAGTGATTAGATGAGTAAAATAATTAGCAAGCAAGGTGGATATAAAATTTGCATTGCAAAAGTGAGCAAATGTTGAATCTAATTTACAAATAATCGAATGACGATATAAAAGAAACAGAACCGTGGTGGAAATTATTCAAACTTTTAACAAGTGGTAATGACTATTAAATGTCGATCAGTCTCGCTATCTCAACATAATCCATTCAACACATTCATCTAAGATATTGAAATACCACATTTGCATGGCAAATTGACTCAAAGAAAAAGACCACTCATTAGGTGAAAAAAACTCTGCTTTTCAATTAATCATAAGTTTTAGCCATTTCTTGGTTATCTATCCTGTGACATGTTCCTCTTCCTTTGTAGAAACAGAAGCCCAATTTTTAGCTGGGATATTGCTGACTGTTCTAAAGCCTTTAACGGAGGTTAAAACATTCATTAATAGAAACTAGGAGAATACATTTCTCATGTCCAAAAGTCTGAAGATGATTTAGAAAACATATGTTGTATATTCTCTGTGTTCCTTTATGCCAAATACACTTATTTGGTCAATACTGAAATGTTTGCAATTTTCCTATAAAAGACAGACAAATATTAACTTTTGTAACTCAAGCAATAATAAGCTTCTAAACAGTACTAATTAAATTTAAAAATAAGTAAGCAAGGTATGGAGCATACACTAATAAAAATTATAAATTCATATAATAAGATGGAGCTATGAGAAACAAACATTTGGTTGAATATCATATTTATGATAATTCTTACAATAAAATTTCCTTTTATATGTATCTTTCCATGGATTTATATGTCATTATATATCTGAATATATATTCTTTGATAGTAATACGACATAATTCATTTGGAATTCTCTTTTCTTTGTAAACTTATAACAATATATTACTGAAGGCCTTACAATTATGCAATTGAATAAACATTTAAATGCTACATAAGCAATGCTTTTTGTATAGTGATGCAATAGCTTAGTTTAATTATTTATGGGTTTGATGCAATTACACTCTGAAAGTCATGGTTTATTACCCTTTAAGGAGTTATAAGCTAGAAAAGGTGAAAATATATCTGTTTTTCAACTACTCAAAAGGTAGAGAAAACAAAGAGTGGAGATTATGTATAACATATATGCTATACATTATACATATTTTATATATGTGGCATCCAGAAAGAAACATTTAATTATCTATATTATATCGATTTATATTTGGCATTCAGAAAGGAACATTTAATTATCACTGAGAGCACACCCTGTTACAGTTGTTCCAGGTAATTATCACCCCAAAGGCTAATATAAATTAAAACAAATAGTTTTGTGTAAGGTTTGTACCTTAAAATGTAAAAAGTATAGAAAACATAAATATTATTAAAATTTCAGGCATATTGAAAATTACTTTTGGTAAGTACCTGTTTATTTTGGAGCCTAACACACCTTGTATCTAATAGCATATTTAAAATTAATAAATAATATTGATATGATACTAATTATTCCTTTTCACTTTGTGTTAAAGACTTCATTGTACTTACAGTCATGTAGTTTTTTTTTTTTTTTTTTAAGAGAGAGGGATAGTGAGAGAAAGAGAGAATCTATTTTATTTTAGTTTTTCATGTGGCTTTTCTTGCTCCAAAACTTTGTCGTATACATGGTGCTGGGGCTCAAACTCATGTTCTCCTGCGTGCAGGGCAAGCATGATATTGCTGAGCCAGTGCCCTAGGCCTATAGTCGTGTATTGTAGTGCAAGCTGTGATCTTTGCTTTGGTTCTGTCTTGTACGCAAGTAACAATACTCTGATCTACTTTTATCGAAGGAACAATTTTAAATGTTTCTGCCACTCTCACCCAACTGGTAGTAGGATGGTATGTTTTTGTTTTTTTGGTTTTTTTCTTTGTAAAGATTTTTTTCAGGATAAAAACAAATATTATGGGGGCCAGAGCAGAGTCTCAGTGGTTGGAGTGCTTGCCTAGTATGCACGAGGATCCAGGTTCAAACCCTAGCACCACATATGCAATTGAGTGTCAGAGAACAAAGGCCAGATGAAAAAGTAAAAATAAAATTGATTCTCTCTTTTTCTTTCTTAAAAAAAAAAGTATGAACTAGACTTATGGTAGTAGGGCACATTTCAAAGGGAAGTGACATCATCACCTAGACTGAGGTCAACAACTGAAATAAATCACTTAAAGGAGAAATAAAGAAGGAAGTTTTAATTCTCATGTCAGGTTACTGTTCTCCATTTTTGTTCACTGTTCCAACCTTGGATCAGTTAATATTTGTTGTTTATCACCCCATCTTAAAATTGAGTGACCAACTTACAGATTGCTTAGCTCATGGCCTTGTAGTTTGAATGGATGGTATTTTTGGTTGTGATGGCTTAATGTATCTCTGCTGGCCTATCAGGTGTGTCTCTTGTCAGCTGCCAGATTGGCTGGCTATGGAGCGGCCTAGCATGGCCTGATGCCTTTCTGACTGTTGGCAGGTAGCTGGCTAGTGGATTGTTGGCTGATGGCCTTCTGAAGAGTTTCAGTTCTTCACCCCTGGTTTTCCAGCATGTTAACAAGGCTTGTTCACTCAGTGGTCACCAAAAGTTATAAGCACAGCAAGAAAGAGGGGCTCCCAGTAGGCAAAAACTTCTGAGTCTCTACTTATAGTATTTGCTCTTATCATTTTCAGACAAAGTCACATGACTAATGCTAACTTTATGTGGATAAAGTTACCTAAAAGTACAGATACCAAGAAGGTAATTATTATTTACCTCACTATGATTTCTTTCTTTTTTAAATTTTTTTTTACATATTCCTCTTCTCTTCCTCAAAGTATGGTCTCTCGCATGTATTTTTGTCTTTGGAATCTCTTCTTTAAGACAGATTTCTCTTTAGTGATTCTATGCATTTTCATTTTTTAAAAAATTCTTTCTCTTTTTTTCCTAAAGGGAAAAATTTAAATTTAGCTCTATTTTCCAAATTCGGGAAAAGGTTTTGAATAGAAAAGCAGAATTCTTTCCTTTCTATACTTTTGTTCTTAAATTCTAAATAATTTTGGGAATAAACTTGAGATGTCCTTCAGACAGAACTAGTTGTGAAAGATAAATTTTCTGCATTAAGAATTTTTCAATGCAAATCCTTGAGGTTTTGGTTTGCATTTATATTTAGCAAAGAACTGGGAGAAGTCAAGGTTAATTTTTAAAGGTCAAGCAGCAGTCTTAATTTACATTTAAAAACACTTAACACTAATCATAAGGAGAACTTACAACTATGAAATTCCCAATTATAGTTTGTTTTAAAAACATTTCTAAAAACTTTAAATGACTTTTAAAAGAATGGCTGCTAGTAGCCTATAATAAGTTGATTAGAAATTTTGAAATAAACTCTAAAGGACTAAATTAATTTCTGTAAAAATGAGAATCTTAGAAGAGTGTGGCATTTGATATATAATACAAGTATGGTATCTGATATGTAAACATTTTTATTATCACCAAAAAACCTAAAAGGATACTTTGAATCATCAATATGTACACATTTCTTTATGATTAACTAGATTCTTAAAGAGGCAAGGTAAGGAAGCTGACACAAAAGATATTAAGCATCTTAAAATTATCCAGTTCTAAAGTTATAATGCCTTGCAAAAAATAAAAAAATGTAAATTATTTATACTCTAATAAAAATGTCTTTATCCTCCTGTCATTTGTATAACTGACTAGACCATACAATTTCAGAGCAATAGCAAAAAACTATATTTTCGCCCTCCCAGAATGCAAATTTTGCCAGACATTCTCATTTTTCTTATGACAATTTTAAAAAAACTTAAAAATTTATGTATGTGGATATGTACTGGTACATAAGGTATGAATTTCCTTGTTTAAAAAAAATAAAATAAAATATGCTAGTCTATGAATGTATACATCCGACAGAGAATAGTATAAAAGATGACTGAGAATTGAATGAAAAGGACAATGAAACTTTCTCAATATGTTTAGCTTAGAGAATGGAAGGCTAAAAGAGGATGTGAGAGTCGTTTTAAGCAGCTATGTATTTATGTAATTGGTATGACAAGCATTTAGGAAAAATTAAAAAGAGAGTTCATTGACGTCATAAGGAAGCAGGTAGAATAAAGAAGAATGTAAATTTGGATTGAAGGCACAGAGCAGTAATTGTTGACTTGGGCATGAGTCAGATCATTGGTAAAATCCAGAGCACAGCCCCCAAATTCAAAGATTTTGATAATGTAGGTCTGGGATCAAACTCCAAAATTTGTATTTTTAATATTCCTAGAGGCTTCTGCCACTGCTGATCCAGGGACCACATGAGAGAAATGGCCCAGAGGATGTCTGTTTAAGTAGACTCTGATATAAAAAGCCATCAAAACAATAAAAAGCAACAAAATGAATAATAGAAGCAGAGGCAAAGCAAGGGCAAGAGAAAAAGCGACTGGGAAAGTGTACTAGAGGCTGACTTAGTTACATGCTTTGTCTACAGCCCATTCATAGAAAAGCTGTCTTTTCCACAGGCCTGCCCTCTAACTGTCCGTATCCTACTACATGTGATAATGACATTCTAAGTTGCTTGAGGTCAATGACTTGGCCTGTCGTGGTCAACACTGTTATCTGAAACATTGTTTCTGATTGTGCCATTTACTCATTCCACAGTCTGGGCCATGACCAGATTCTGATTTTGAGGAACCTAAACTGAGACCCACAAAGGATGCCCATCTTCAGTAGGTACTGGAACTATGACATAAATGGAATCAGCTCAGATCACAAGATGGTGGAAATTATGGATAAATAAGGAAGTAAGTAGGTAGAGAGGAGAATTTCACTGAGAAGATGTGCCATCATCTTTGAAAACATTTTGTCTGTTTAAATGGCTTTACTGTGCCACTGAAGTTCGTTCTATTTTCTTTCTTCTTGGGTTCTTATGAAATTTTTAGGTTTCTGTACAATAACTCTCCAATCTCTCCCCTCTTTTGGAGATAGATTGGATAATCTCTGATTCACATTATCAAAAAGTGTATGCTATGAAGGAAAGACTTTTTCCTCTGGAATAAATTGCAAGTAACAGCCACTTTAAAAGGTGTTAGAAATCAGTGTTGTCACACAAAACCTGATTCTCTTTGCTACAGAAAAAAGAGACTTCAAAGGAGCATCCTCTGGGATAAAGAGACCCTCCTTTTGCTGACAGTGTTTGCCAGTCCCAAGGAAAAGTCTTGGTAGAATATGACTATATTAGGCAGTTTTTCATCAATATAACAAAATTCTGGCACAGCTACTTATGAAGAAAAGTTTTATTTAGCTTACAGTTCTGCAAGCTTAAAGTCCAGACAGCCAAGTGTAAGCTCTGTGGTGACAGATACTCCTTGGCAGCACCACCTCATTGCAGATAGCAAGGGCAGAGCAGGAATGGGGAAATAAAATGGCATTGTGAGCCAGAGAGAAGTAAGCGAGGCCAGTCTTGCTCCTTTTATAACAACCCTCTCACAGACCTGTCTTAATCTCTTCCCAGGGCAGGGTTACCAAGGTCTGCCCCTAGGCTCCAACTCTTAAAGATTCTGAGCACCTGAAGAACAAGCCACCAATCATGTGGACCTTGATGGGACACCCAAACCACAGCAATGACTTTCTAAGGTCATGCTCTAATATCCCAGTCATTTTATACATTCAACTGAAAAAAAAAAAAAAAAGAGAGAGAGAGATTCTAGAAATCTCTATTCTGGTGCTGAAAGTTCTCCTGGGATTCTGAACGCCTCTAGAAAGTAGCCAAAGCAAGGTAGGAAAATATGCTGACATCCCCACTCTCAGTTACACTGTAGAAATGCATTTTATAATCAATACTAGAAGGCAGTGTTTAAACTTGAAACTTGAAACTTTCAACCAAAAAATGACAAAAAATTAAAATGTGTGTTTATAACCAAAAGCCACCCTCCAATGATTTCAATTTTAAATTAAGGTTAAGAAAACTCTATGCTTTTAGATTGTTCTTTTAAAAATGTGCTGTTTGAATATTGTCTTTGAAAGGTTTCCATTTCAAATATGTATATTCATTAACTCTAACTAAAATATGGAATGTCAGACTGATGAATCATGAATATGCTGGGCTATCCTTTGGCAATATATTTTTCATGTTGTAAATATTCATAGGAGTCTGGTATAAACCCTTGAATATGTGCTTCCTCCAGGTTAATGGTGAGCTTACTAGGAGTCTGTGCATGCTATTCTTTTAGAAAGAGTTCTGTGGCTAAAAGGTATTTTGAAAATTCAGTTTTTAGAACTTATTTACTATTCTTTATCATTTATCTAAGCTAAAATGTCTAGTATCCACGATCTCCCTGTACTGACTTTACAACCAGTGATACTGTGTACATGAACAATAGGGTATTGGAAAATACCATGTTTTCTAACATGTGGTTGGAATACTTAACCTCAAATCAATGGATAGACTTTTAGATTCAATTTGTTGTTATTCAGGAGCAAGTTAGATTGATCTAAATTTCCAAAGTGAATTGAAAATGCTATCAGCTAGCAACTGAGAAAGATGATTTTGCAATCAGTTTAACTCAAAGCATTAATTGATTCCTTGTGGACAAGCTGTTAAGAAAAAAGTTATCTGCCAGAGGAAAGATATAATCAGGAATTAAGAGGCAGACAAGATGAAAAGCATGCAAGAGAAAATTGAAGTATTTGGAAAAACCTGGGGAAACTGTGAAACTATCCTAGAAAGGAAGGATACAGTCAAATTCAAGAGAACCAGAGGGGAAATTCATGGGAAGAACTTAGCAACACATGGAGAATAGAGGAATGAATAATTTTTCCTTGAATAAACTCCTGGATTACGTTGTAGAAAATTAAAGCTCACTTAAAATGGTGTCATGTAGAAAAACAAAGTTAACTTTCAACTTACGCTGTGTTTTCACACTGGCTATCTTGTAAACAGTTTGTTAAATACAAACACCTTAATAGTCTATTGGTTTTGTCAATTCTATGAAAATATCTGTACTTTCTTAGCATTATTATGGATGTAATTAAAGGGCACTAAAATTTCCATGGCATATATTATAATTTTTTTAGTATTTCTAGTTTAGTAATTCCAGTAAATGAAATTGTAGAATGCCCTGTGTCTCAATTCCGTTTTTTTTTTTTTTTACATATTCTTTGTAAAGGAGTGTTACATAATTACAAAGTAAGTTTGCCCAAAACTTTCTGATTGAAGCTCTGTTACTTTAAAAGCTATTTAGTGTTAAAGTTAAAAACAATGTGACCGGAACAAGAAGCTATGCTCAAAATCATCTTTGGAGAATTCTTGTTTCCTAATGAGCAAAGTCCATTGGTACGTAGGCATACAATTCATTAAAAATGGAGAATATTTTAATTTTTTTTGTGTATGTGATGCTGGGAATTGAACCCAGGATCTAACAAAAATGGAGAATATTTTTAAAAGGTCATTTTTTTTTTCAGGGCTGAGGATTGAACTCAGGACCCTGCATGTGCTAGGCAAGCGCTCTGCTACTGAGCTAAATCCCCAACCCCCAAAGGTCATTTTTAAAAGCTAAAATCTCAATGCATGTAATTAACAAATGAGCCTACATATTGAATTCATTAATTAATGAGAAGTAATAAGATAATACAGTAGGCTTAATGGGAGTGGTACATTTCTTCCAAGCAATGAACCTATGTTAACTCATCATGATCACCTGAAATTCATAGTTAACTTTAAGGTTTAGTATCACTGTCATACTTGCTATGAGTTTAGACAAAAGTACATTTGACATATATTCACCCTTCTAGCGTCACACAGAGCCCTAAAAATTCCGTTCTCTGCTTAATTCTGTGAAGCCCCTGCAACCACTGATCTTTTAATAATATCCTTTGTTTGCTTTTTTCAGAATTTCATGTAGTTGGAGTATACATATAGCCTTTTCAGAGTGGTTTCTTTTACTTAGCCACATGCATTTGTGGTTCTTCTATGTCTTTTCATTGCTTTCTATCTCTTTTTGTTTTGTTTTTTTTTTTAGGGCTGAATATTTCATTGTCTAAATATACCACAATTTTTATTTTTTTCCCCTCCAAACCATTCACTTACTGAAGGATATCTTGTTTGCCTCCAAGTTTTGGCAGTTCTGCATAAGCTGCTGTGAACATCAATCAGCGTGCAGGTTGTGAGATGCAGATAGTTTTTCAATTGCTATAGCTACATACCAGGAAGAGTGATTGCTGGATCATAAGGTAAAAATATGTTTAGTTTTATAAGCAACTGCCACCCTGTCTTCCAGAGTGGCTGTACCATTTTTTCATTCCCACTAGAAGTGAATGAATGAGAACTCCTCTTGCCCCAAATTTTCACCAAAATTTGGTGTCATCAATGTTCTGGATTTTAACCATTTTAATAGATCTGTAGTAGTATCTCATAGTTGTTTTAATTTGTATTTCCATGGTGAATTATGACATTGAGCTTCTTTTCATAAGTATTTAGTCCACTTTCTGCTGAAGAGTACCACAAACTGGGTAATTTCCAAAGAAAATAAATTTGTTTGACACAGTTCTAGAGACAGGGAAATCCAACATCAAGATGCCAGAATCTGGTGAGGGTGTTCTTGTTGTTCCAGAACATTGTGGAGAACGTCAGAGAGAGAAAGAGAAAGAGAGGGAGAGGGAGAGAGTGCTTTTATAATTAATCCACTCCTGCAAAAACATTAATAGATTTCTGAGAGTAGTCCTCATGGCTTAATCATTTTTTAACAGCCTTACTTCTTAATACCGTTACAATAACAATTAAATTTCAACATGAATTTTAGGCAACTCTCAAACCATAGAAATATATTTATTTACTGCATGAAGTGCCTGGTAGTACTATTTTTCTTCTATTTTGAAAGTGTTATTTCCTGAGAGTAATAATACTGAAAATATTAAAACAAATATGAGTTTTACTAAAAAAATTAAGATTGAGCTTTCACTAATGATTGCTTTTTTATCTTTGCGCAATGCTAGAGTCTTCCAATCCTGTCAAACAGTGTAGGGAAACAGTAAGGCCCAAGCAGATCACTGTCCTTAAGTTCCATATCTAGCAAAGATCCCAGTTAGGTAGGTTTGTGGCTTGTTCTACTGCTCTAAGTCTAATACTTTTAAAGTTGCATCAAAATTGATCCAAAGTAGGGTTATAGTTATTGGTGCTATATTTATGTTTAAACTCCAAAATGAGCTTTAATCTTCAACTAACTATACAGCCAGCTAAAAATATGCTGTACTTGAAAGCTGTGAGATGAAATAAGGTAGAATAAATGTCACTTTCCAATGGAGAGTTAGCTAGAGTTAATGCAAGAAATGCAAAAAGGATAGCCAAATTTGGTAGGTTATATTTGATTTGTTTTATTCTTTTTTACAAAGAAAATATTTTGTATTTGTTGAAAATGCGATTTTTGTGGTGACATAGACATTCCTAATAACACTAAATAGAAGAGTGTTAACCTTTAATTTTTAGATTATTAAAATATAAGGGTTATTAACTCATTTTATTGTGGTTTGTCACTGTAACATTGTATACATCTCGAGTATATTTTTAAAATACTTGGTTCAATTCTAAAGCATAACCCTAAAGAAAGAAGCCCATCTGGAATAAATCTTTGCTAATAGTAGTAGCTCTATTATTTTTTCCTGCTGCATAATTTGACAACTGTATTATTTGAAAAGTAGATAAATGTATATTTGTATAATTTTTCTTCCATCCCCAAATGCTACATTTAAAATTTAAAAGAGAAATTACTAAATAAATGTGTTTTGAACAACCTATATTTAGCTTTTGAAGCCAAATGCCAGTAGCATTGAAGTCCACAAAATTATTCAGTAAAATCTTGGTACTATTTCTATAAATTAAAACAATATAAGAAATGCATTGTTTTGAAAAATCAGGGCTATTTTCTCCCCATATTAAAATTTACCTTATTACTCAAGTCTAAATGGCATACTTTTGATGATTTCTTCAACTATTTTCCTTTTCAAAAAATCTATTTGGTTATCCCAGCGCTAATCTCCACTACTTCTGAAATTGTTTACCTCATTCAGTCTGTTTTTCCACATTGTTAGACTGCAAATATCATGGAAACTATTATTAGGAATATAATTTAAATAACAAATTAATGGAGAACTTAATTGGATCAGAGTCTCAATTTTCTTCTATAACCTTAATACATAGAAAATTATGTTTATTCTTCTAAACAATGTTCAAATGGAAAAGCGATGTTTCTGGGTTTTGCAACCTTCTTGGAAGTATGTGGAAATAAGAAGCTAGTTATCCTGGGAGTACTGCATTCATTTCTAATGAAGTGCTAATGCTCTATTCTTGGGAATAATACTGGAGTTTTCCTCATAACTTGCTGCCAGAATAACTGAGGTGGAGAAGGTGGAGAATAGAGGAACCTCCTCTCAACTGGTTGACTCTCAGATGCTGAAGGCAAGATGTTGGTACCAGCAAAAGTAATACCACTCTTCAGAATAAAAAGCAGGAAATAGGGATATATTTCTTTTGCTAATGCAATTGGCAACATCTTTACTTACATAATAGTAGAATTAAACTCATTATTTTAATTTATAAGATCTTGTGAAAGGATTTTCCTGAATAACTTGCCAAATAATGCCTTATTTTTGTTTACAGTAACTATCTTTTGAGAGTTTGTTAGTATCTGATACTGAAAGTTTTGTGAATAATGTTTCATATTTTTTTTTAAAAAGAGAGAGGGACAGTGAGAGAGACAGAGAAAGAGAGAAACAACTTTATTTAGTTTTTCACCTTGCTTTAGTTGCTCCAATACTTAGTTTGAACCCGGGTCCTTGTGCTTGCCAGGCAAGCGCCGAAACCGCTAAGCCACTGCTCCAGCCCCTCATATTTTTAATTGAAGATTAGCAATGAAATGTTTCTGATATGAAGTTATTAATTTAAATAGTAATTTTCCCCTAATAATAGCTTTGATTATAGTAAAATCCTATATTGTTATGTTTTATTTATGTAAAATTTTAATCAACATTCATTAATGTTTACATTGTAATATGTATAATAGTGATGGTTTTCATTTTATATCTTGCATATAGATGCATCTAATTACTTTTACCTGTACAATAAAACTTAGCAAGCTTCATTTTAATTAAGAAACATCTATTTGAAGAAACATGATAAATAAACTTGCTACATAAATTTAGTAACAAAAAAGCAAATCCATTTGCAAATGAAAGTTATTGGCATAATACTTTATTAATATTTAATATATTGTCTTTCTTACATTTCAGTAATTTATAAATGGTATTTTTTTAAAATTTATGCTGCTATAACAAAATATCTGAGACTAGGTAATTTATAAAGAAGTCGTATCTGGGAGTTTAAGATAATGGTGCTGGGAGGTTCAGTGTACCCTCCATCCCTGCCCCCTGCCCCTGCCTCTGCTTCAAAGGTGGAATCTTAAACACTGGACAAAAGGCAAAAGAATAAAAAGAGTCTAAATAGTTTCCTTTGCGCCTTTAGTAAGCTGTAATCCATTCATGAGAAAGTATTTTTCATGACCAAATCACCTCACGTCTTAATACTGTTGTGTTAGGGATTAAATTTGTACATGAATTTTGAACAGTACACAAATGTTCAAATCATAGCAATAGATTAATTAAAAATCAAATTATAAGTTTGCATCATGCAGCAGTAACCTTTACAAGTGTCCCAGTTGGTATTCTCTGTCACCATAAGTTGACTGCTTCTTGTACCTGCTTTTTTAGTCAGCTTTTTTTTTTCCTTTGTGACCAAAAAAACCTGACAAGAACAATTTGAGAAGGAAGAGTTTATTTGGAGGCTCACAATTTCAGAAGTCACAGTTCATAGATAGGCAGCTCCATTCTTTGGGACTCGAGGTGAGGCAGAACATCATGGGAGAAAGATGTGGTGGAGGAAAACAGCTCAGGATGGCACTGGGAGAGGGGAGGGTATGGGAGTGAGAGACTCTCCTACTTCCCAGCGACAACAAATACACCCCAACGGCCCTCCCCCACCATGGCCTGCTGCATCTAGCCACATTCTCCCTGCCTACAGTTACCAGTTAATCCCTATCAGAGGATGCTTGCACTGGTTAGATTAAGACTCTCATAATGCAATCATTTCACCTCTAAACCCTGCACTGTCTCACACGTGAGCTTTTGGGGGACACCTAATGTATAAACCATAACACCTCCAATGCTTGTGGTGAAGAAACTCTATAAAATATGCAGTGTTCCCTGCTTCCTCAATGTCTAAGTCTTTTTTCTAAACAGTTTTCTCATAAACTATAAGATCCATGAACTATGAATAGTTTATTTTATGAATTACTTTAAACTTCCTAGCATGTAGTAAGGGCCTCAATAAATAGTAGTTGAATTAATGAATAATATTATCATTTATTATAGATAATAGACTTTGAATATCTGTGCAATGACCTTTGGGAGTCGGGAAAGCCCATTTCTCCCCAGATATATACCAAATTGTTATCAATGGTTACTTCTAGAAAAGAAGATAATGTTCAGGGTGGGGAGGAGGGTTGTCATTGTTTTTTTCAAGGCAATTGCAGCTGCCTTTCTTATTTATTTGATTTTGGATTAAGTGCTGTCGTAGCCAGACAAGCTGTAATGCCTGCAATTTTTTGAAGATGTCAAGGAAAATGCTGGAGGCATGTTCACATTTATAGTTTTAGTATATCAATGGATGACCAGTTTATAAGATGATCCTTGCTACCAAGCATGGATTTGAAAATGGAAGGGCAAATAGGATTTGCTGAAAGCATAGTAGAAATTAGTATATTCTGAGGGGAAAAATGAAAAGACAAAGAAAATACAATGCAGCAATCTGAATTTTTTAAAAAAGTGCTAGTTCAGACTATCTCTAGGGTCCACTGTGTCTCCAAAAATTATATTAATGGATTCATTCATTGATTTGCAGATGGACATAGGAAAATCATAATTACACTACACCTCAGCTTTCTTAGATCTGATTTTCCACATGGGAAATATGTTTGCCTGTAGTGGAAGAAAAGAGTTAGATTAGTAATACAGAAAAGACATAATTCAAGATATGACATTTTTAGCTAATAAAACACACTTTATTTCTCTGATGAGAAAAATTCTGTGACTTGTACCGTGGTGTTTGTATTTTTAGGTCCATTTAAGTGAGAGAAAGAAAAAAAAAGACAAAGTAATACATCAATATGCTCCAACTTTCTGATACAGAGAGAAAGCTGCCATTAGATTTACTTCTGTACCTTATGTTAGGGCAAAATGTTTGCTTTGTGATAAATGACAGTAAGAAAAGTAATGCTTGCATCCATTCTATTAAAGAATGATTTCTGCACTTACATTTAAATTCTTTCCATTGAATTTAACTGTTTCTATGAAAAGCCCAGTCTTTAAAGTGTTTTTAATCTTGTTATAAAGTGAATGTCTTAGAATTAAAAAGAATAATGCACAGAAGATTTTCTTTCTTTTACCCTTTGGCAAGATAATTGCTCTTACATTACTGGATTTGGAAACTGTTGACAGTAAGTTTTTTACCCTGGGTAACAAAAACAAAGCAAAAAAGCTCCAGTAACTTTTTACTCTTTAATTTTTTAAAATGTATCTACATTTCTCAAATGGTCACAAAGATTGGCTCAGGTGTGTGGAGATTTTGGAAGCATTATTGCATGCTTATACCTGTACCTAAAACCTGAAAGAACATGGGCATTCTCTTGTCAAGTGATTCGGTTTCAACTTTTCTCTGTGGATTTATTTATTTATTTTTATTTCTTGGTAATTTGGCAACCTTGATTTAAATTTATCATTGCAATCTTAAAAGAACATATGGATTTTTCAAACTCATTTTTAAAATCAAACACCATTTTTTTTTGGTCATAAAATGTGAACGTGCATATAAGGATATGGCTTTATATTAAATTCCTACTATAGAAAGGTTTTTATTTATTTCTTAATTATCTTAAAAATTTGATTGTGAGGGGATGTCACTCAGTGGTAGAGGCCCTGGGCTCTATCCCTAACACTGGAAAAAAAAACATTATTATTGTTGTTGTTTGAGGTACTGGGATCAAACCCAGGGTCCTGAGCCTGTAAGGCAAGTGCTGTACCCCTGAGCTACAATTTCAAGCCCTTTTCATTTTTAGACAAGGTGTCCCTAGAGTGGCACACTTAAGTATGTAGAGGTGAAATACTTCTGACTGAAGTAATAATTCAGGAAGAAAAAAATTTTTAGAAAAGGATAATCTTTGAATTGAATGATTAAGCAATTTATAGCATTTTTATATTTGAAAATTTACATAAGAAAACAAAAATTTTCAGGCTGGAGCACAGTGGTTACAGTGCTTGCCTGGCAGGCATGAGGACCTGAGTTTGAATCCCAGCACCACATACACAACTAAGTGCCAAAGCAATAAAGCCTACATGAAAAACTAAATAAAATTGATTTTCTCTTTCACTGTCCCTCTCTCTTTTTTAAAAAAATTCACTTTGAAGAGACATAGTACTTGAATCATGTGTCACTCAAGATAAAATGGGATTCACACCTTTGTCCATATGACAATAAACATACAAAGGCATGAAAAGGAAAACAAAATGTTTGGAATTTTGATCAAAATAAGGCCCAGATTGAGGTTAGCAAAGCTCCTGAGCTAACTCATTAGTTACTCAACCAATGCATTCAATACACAGGTGTTAATTAATTACTGAGACTGGATTATCAACTAAAGTTTGGTAATATAAAAATAAGAAGGCAGAGTGCCAAGCTTAAGGAAATTCACTGGAGAAAACTGCACATGTATTCAGGTATGTATGTATATAGAACTATAACAGTGTTGAGGATTGCTGCCGTGGAAGACTGGAGGAGCTGATGTGGATGCATGTAGCAGGAATGTGACTAACTTTGCTTTCTGGGTCAGGATGGCAGTAACTTGAGCAGAGATAGAAGTCTTTCTTCACACAAAAAAATGTGTGCAAGTTCATGAAGGGGTGAGAAACGTATATGATTTTCAGGTGCAAAACAGGTAGGGCATTAAAAGTGCATATTTTCTGTAGACTCATTCATCCTTCATATATAATACAAAGATGATAAATTAAGAATTACTATGTTTGTTAATGTTTGTGTGTTTTTTAGTTTTCAGTCAGTTGTAAGTAAATGCAATAGGATTTCATACAAATTATTCCTAGAGAGCAACAGATCTCAAATGGGTGCAGTATCACTTCCAGGGGATATCTGGCACGGTCTGGTCATCACAACTGGGGACTTGCTAAGGGCAACTGTTGGGTAAAGGCCAGACATGCCTGTAAATATATTATAAACCACAAAACAGCCCCACCCCCACAAAAATTGTCCCTATTGTTAGTATTGTTGGGCTTGAGAAAGCCTTCTCTGAAATTACTGTTGATCATGTCTTATAAACAGTACCAGGAAAAGGAAGCTATGAGTTGTCTGGTATTCATTCATGCATTCAAATGTTGTATCATATGTAAAAGATGTAAATTATAAATCATAAAACATATATACCTGTGTTCTACTGCTCAGATTAGACCTAGAACCTTTCCCTTTCTGTGGCCTCTGTGTGCTCTTTCCCTGCCTTGTCTTTTTTCTTCCTTTCTGCTATATTTCCCATTTTTATCCTTTGCTTAAAAGTTTTTGATATTAGTTTAATTTTGCTTTAGTTTTTACCTTATGAAATTGGCATCATAATCTACATGTTCTTCTGCTCTGTTTTATATTACTTGCTGTTGCAAGGTTTGCATTGTTGAGAATGCAATAGTGTCACATATTACCACATGGTGAATATAAGCAAAATTCTTAAAGCCATCAGCCCATTCTTTTTTGATGGACATTTGGGCTGTTTTCAGTAGTTCTTGGTACTAAGAGATGATGTTATAAACACTAGTGCCTGTCTCTTAGTGAAAGTATACAGCAGCTTCTTTAGAGCATATTCTTAGTAATGGAATTGTGAGACCATAGGGCATACCAATTTATAATATCATCAGTATATGTCCCCTTGATCCACATGGTCACCAGAATTTAGTATTATCTGAATTATTTAGTTTTGTCAGCCTGTTGGGTCTCATTATCTGCTTGAGGTCTTAAGTATGCTATTCTTTTTTAATTTTTTTTTTAAGGCAGAGGGACAACAAGAGAGAGAGAGCAAGAAAGAAAATCAATTTTATTTAGTTTTCCATGTGGCTTTTGTTGCTCTGACACTTTGTTGTGTATGTGATCCTAGGGTTTGAACCTGCATCCTTGCACATGAAAGGCAAGCACTGTAACTGCTGAGCCACCGCTCCAGCCCCAAGTATGGTATTCTTGTACAACTCATGAGGCTGAATATTTTCATAGGTTTATTGACATTCATTCATCCTTCTTTATGAAAGTCTAATCCTATTTTTGCTCATTTTTTTCTATTGAGATGTTTGTATTTTTCTTGTTGATTTGTAGGACTTTGTGTATATTTACCAGTTCTCTTGTATAATGTCAAGGATTCATTATCCCAAGAATGGTTACAGTGAAAAAAATCTAGTCATCAGAGCTACTTTTAATGAATTAATCACTCCTCTGATGAATTGATGATAAAAGAACAGATGCCGTATTAGACAGAGATAGTGAAACTGGTTACTATTCTGTAATATAAAGCACAGCCACGGAAATTTCCCTCCAAAAGTCATGTGTTTCCTCAGTAAGTGAATGGAATGTCAGTCAGATAATAACTTCTTACTTCTATTTAGAATGTATTATTATGTTTACCTTTAAAACATATCATAATTTTAAAAATCAACAAGGTGAAGACAGTTCCTTCAACCTGGAGAAGATAAGTCTATGTGCTGAATGAAGTAATGCCTGATCATGCCTTTATATATGTGTAAGCACCCCTCTGATATTTCTGGGTACCACACACGTGCACAAAAATCCAGAAGTTGCCTGACTGAAATTGAATAGAATAACCATAATAAGATAAGAACAGTTGGATCAATTATTAAAATCAAAGATTTTGGATCAATACAAAATGTAATCTGTCCTATGCAATTGTGAACATAGGCATTGCCACTTTCCAAATAGTAGGTGACTTGCATAGTCAATACCATACGAGTTTAACGTTGTGTGAGATAGAGACAGTTAATTTTCTTGGCTCTGGATGTTTCTTTAGCATATTCTGTGGAATGATTTTTTTGTAACCTCAAATAGTGTACATAAAACTGTGGTCTTAATTTTGCAAAAATACTGGACAGGAGTAAATTCACTGCAGAATAGGGGGAGGGTATTCACACCTGCCAATGTTAATAACATGGATGTTTGAACTAGTTTGCTTTCAAATAGAAAAGCCCCTTGATTTTGAAAATGAAAACTCCTAAATATTATCATTTACCATTCACTGCCGAGCTGAAGTTTGCAAGGCAAGGAAAGTACAGAAGGATGAAAGAGTGGGTTTGATATCATGATTATTTTCTGGAAAATGAAAAATCATTCATGTTGTTGAAATTAATGTGGGAGTGCAGAACAAGAAGGCACTTGTCTGGGATTTAAACAGAAGGTGGAAAAAAGTGGAGAAACTCATTTTACAACAGTATTTTATCTCTGGGGCTGGAGCAGTGGCTCAGTGGTTTCGGCGTTTCCTTGGCATGCGCAAGGATGCAAATTCGAACCCTAGCACTACATACACAACCAAGTGTTGGAGCAATGAAGGCCACATGAAAAACTAAATAAAATTGATTCTTCCTCTCCCTCTCTCTTAATTTTTTTTTAATAGTGGTATTGATGAAAATATCCTACAAATACATGATTACATATAGAGACAGTAACTGTTCAATAGATAACTGATAAAACTAAGAGCTTCCATTCATTTTTGATAATAAAGGTAATATTAAAAATAAAATGAAAAAAAGAAGAAAGTGAATCATTAAAATTTGTGATTCTAGGTCAAGGAAAGCAAGTAGTATCAAATTTCAATAATGGAAAAATTATCCTTGTTTTGATTATTAGACTAACAGGTGGTAAAATGAGGACTTGTCCCTCTGACAGACCATTCCATTTACATGTAATTATAGCCTTTACCATATATAATAGTTGAACTTGAAATTTAGAAATAAGTAGCATAATACTAATTTGTTGAGGGATTAAATCATATTAAATGTTAAGGTAATTTTAAATTAAAGAGATTTGATAATATAAAACTCCTTATTTTGATTGTTTACTATTTACTCCTGAGCTAAACTTTATAAGACAATGAATGCATAGAAGAAAAGGGGATATATGAAAAGTTGGATTAGGATCTTGATATGAATATTTCCATATGACTTGAAAATTGAGTTTTTATTATGTGGGGAAAGATATATTTCAATATCAAAAATATCTAATTTGGTGGGAAAAGAAATATATTAAAATGAGGTACAAGTTTGCTTTGTTCTTAATTTTCAATACTTACAAATTCCCTGAGGGTGGCCAGGCTTTTGGATTCCTGTGTCTTGGAGGTGTGTGTTACATTAGGCTGAAAGAAGTTGTCAGGCAAAAGTAAACCCTTTTCCCTGCTTTTATTTCCCAAAACCTAAATGTTGAGGTTTTATGTGAAGAGAGAGAGAGACAGGACTCAAACCTGTCACTGAGAAGATTGCCCTGCTCAGAAGGGGTCAGGCCATCTGGTGTCTTGGAGCAGGGGTCACTCCTTACCTTCCTCATTTCCATTGCTCCAGCGATGCAATCACAACTAAGAGAACTGTATGTGGTGTACTGAGCCACAGTTTATTAGGGCACTAGTCACCAGGATTCTCAGCCTCAGAAAGACCACCAGTGGCCAAGTCTGGGAAACACCAGAGTAGACATCTCAAGTTCTCTTAAGGTAATGTGCATTCTGAGGACACTCACATTTGGGAGGCAATCATGTGGACCACAGATCAGAGGACCTTCTAACTTAATATTCTATCTGGATATGAAAGACTCTAAGGATCTCTCAAGATTTTCTAGGATGATAAATTATCTTAATAATTGATACAAGTCTAACTCTTCCTTCCTATTTATAGAATCTCAGAGTCATAAATAATTTGATTTAGATAAATAATGAAATACCAAATGACATTAATATTCATAACTTCTATAAAAAAGAAAGCCCTAGGAAAATCACAAATCACAGACACTTATACTTTGGCTTGTTTCTAGTGAGCAATGAAAACTTTGATGTAGAACTCCAAGGTGGAGAAAACGTAAACTCATTAAGGATTTTTAATTACCAACAGAATCACAGCATCAATGAGGATGTGAATAGTGATCAAGTTCATCCCAGTTCTTTTTTTTAAAAGCTCTTAAGCATAGATGTGAAAATGGAGAAATGGAAAGGTCTGGGGATAAATACAGTTTGTTACGACTGGAGTAGAGAAAGATTAATCCTGGAACAATGGTAGGAAATGAAGGAGACCAAAGCTCTAGTTTGTGAGCCTCTCTTGTATTCCCTGGAACCAGATATGGAAGAGAATATTCTACTAAGGGTAGCAAAGTTCATCTCTCTAGATCTGACAACCTTGTCCAGACTGAGAAATGCTACCGATTCCTCATTCCTGTGTATTTTAATATTCTGTTGAAAGACTGATGATTACTTAAGCATTGGAGTGGGCAAGCTTTTTCATATGTCTGCGATAGTAAGCCTACTGGAGTCTGGCAGCTTGCCTCACCTGGCAGCTAAAAAGCAGGATATACCCTTCTCAAACTGGGGGTGGAAGAAAATTTGCCTTGGCCGATGTTTGCATTAGACAAACCCACTAACCACCATCTCTAGCAGCAACCAAGAGGTTTTGGCCAGCTGCCAATTTTCTAAGGTTAAACATAAATCTTCAAATATGATATGATAAGAATATAATACCATACATTCCTCATTTGGGGACCATTTAAAGCAAAATGTGTTTGATTACAGCAGACCAGCCCAACAAAACTACCCTTAGTTACTATCCTTATTTGGGCAGGTGGAAGAGGCAGACGGATTCCACTGTGAAGAGAAATAACTTCCATACAGAAAATTGGAGTTCGTAGTATTGTTGCACCAAGTCTTGGCTTTGTGAAAGTTTTAGCAGCAATTTTGCAAACTGGAGGAAAAATCAAGAAATGATTATAGAGCAATGATTCTGCCAATAGCATCCCGAGGAACTGTTTTCAGAACGTGGAACTTTACATTGTGCTTATGGGTGAACTACAGCTGTTTCATCCACTATGATTCCAAGCTCTGCCTAGCTGCTAATTAATAGTAACTTGAAATATGGCTTACTAAAGATTGAAAACGTTACTAAAAATAAAATTATAATGTTTATTAAAACTCTGTATTCTGATAAGAATATCTGGATCCAGTTTGTAGTTTTCTAAAACTGTTGGGCTATACTCTCATAGAGAAGTGGTTGAAATTTTAGAAAGGACAATTTATTCATTCTCAGATTTGTTTTGGGTTGCTTATTGCTTTCAATTACTGCCATCTTGTTCTATTATCAGACATTATGATTGTTCAATTTCTTTTAATTTATTTGGCCACGTGATTTAAAAAGCAACTTTGAGTACAATAAATTGGTAAATAAAATTTGATTTAGGATTTGACAACATTTACTGTAACTATCTTGTTTTGTGTTTTGCACAGAAAAGCCATACCTTTATTGCTAAGTAGATCCATACATGTGCAACTCAAATGTACACTGTATTATGTATCACTTATTTACTTTTCATTGGAATGTAAGACCTTGTAAGATAACATTGTATCTTTTTCTGGGACTCAGTGGGTAACACTGAAATATCCATGAGACATTAATAAAAAATTATTTAAAGTACATAATTAGATATAGATAAAAATCTAATGTTGACCCTAAAGTGAAATGCTAATCAGCTAATGGAGGGAAAAAATGCATTTAAGACTAATTTTAAGTAAAACTGTAACATTAGAAATGATCATTTTTTTTTCTGTTCTTCTTCTACATCTTTACCAGTCTTCTCCTGCTTGCTATAAAGAGACCGAGTCTGTTTCTTAAGGGGCACCCCTCCCAATAGCTCAAGAGCTTGTCTCCAAATTTATTCTATTTCCCTTCCTTCTCAGCACACACACACACTTACATTCACACACACCTTACTACAGTATATCTAACATATTCCATTAAATACCCAGTGCTCAAATGGCTAAGTTATTAAATTATCCAATAACTGTAATTATTCAGGGTACAACAATTTCTAATTCTTGGTGCATTAGTGGTGCATTAAAAGATTCTGATGTAGGGGCTGGAGTGGTGGTTCAGCGGTTACGGCAATTGCCTGCCATGCGTGAGGACGTGGGTTCAAACCCCAGCACCACATATACAATGAAGTGTTAAAGCAACCAAAACCAGATGAAAAACTAAATAAAATTGATTCTTTCTGTCTCTCTCACTGTCCCTCTCTCTCTGATATAGTTGATACTAGCAGCTACATATGGTTATTTTTTTCTAAAATTAAAGCATTATAAAATAAAAGCGTGTAATTCTGCCAGTACCAATCTCATCCAATGCTGATATAATAGTCTTATTAGAAATATTATATATATATTGCATACATACAAATACACATGTGCATGCATACATACATGCAAGCACACACATCCATTATGCCAATGGAAAATGCTGTTAACATGCAGTTTCTCCTGGCCCATGTGTAGTAGAGGGAAGAGAGACTTGTCAAATATACTAAATATCTAAAAGTTGAGCCTACATAGCCCTTGCTTTAGCTTTGATTGGCCCATTTGTTTGTTTTTTCCTCTAGTTTTGCAATTAAAAAAAAAACTTGTCTTGAACACTCTGGCTAAGGATGGATGCAAAAATTATGTCAAAGAAGAGTATCACACTGGATATAAAACTTTAAGATTAATAGAGGGAGCCAGGCTCAGTGGTGCACTCCTGTAATCCCAAGAGGATTGCAAGTTTGAGGCCAGTTTCAGCAATTTAGCAAGACCCTCAGCAACTTGGTGTGACCCTGTCTCAAAATAAAAAAATAAAAAGGACTGGATGTAGATCAGAGATAGAGCACCCCTGGGTTCAATTCCCAGTACTGCAAAAAAAGAAACATTTGCTATTTTTGCCTTTGAACATTATTGCAAACAGACTGTGGCCCCTGTATGTTATTCAGTAATAGCTATGGTTACTAAACATTTCTTGTACTAAATGGGGAAAATAGACAATAAAAGCCCATCTTTATTCATTTCAGGAGTAACAAGTTATAACTAAGTTGCTGAATTTGGCAAGACCAATGGGTTTTAAGTTTCCTATTAACACTTATATGCTGTAAATTCATTTATTTTTTTCAACTAGTGGTGTTTATTAACTGGCACCAAAGGTATAAGATTGAGAATGCTTTTATCCAGTAGCCTAATTATCTTTATTAATTAAGAAAAACATTTTTTTCAGTAAATGTCATTTGTCCAAGTCAAAGAAACAATTAAATTAGGATTTAAAAATCACATAACTAGTACCAGGAGCTATAAGGCAGTGATGTGAAAAGTCCCACTTAGGTGAGACATAAATATTGCAAAACTATGGCATGAAAACCTTGTTGGTTCAGTGGTTAAGAAAGCTAGCTTCAAAACTTAGATACAGGGATGATTGTCTCGGAATCTCAATTCTATGTATGTATTTACTGGCAATATGTCTTTGGGGAAACTAATTAAATCTTAGGTCTCAGTTTTTCCATAAAAAATAATTAGTATCTACCATACTGAGTTGTTATGATCATTAGTAAGATAATGCATGAAGGGGCTGGAATGGTGGCCCCGTGGTTACAGTGATTGTCTGGCATGCAGGAGGACTTGAGTTTAAACCCTAGCACCACATACACAACTAAGTGTCCAAGAAACAAAAAAACAGATGAAAAAATGATTCCTCCCTCCCTCCCTCTACCTTAAATAAAAATGATGCATGAAAAGTGCTTTGGACAAAGTGAACATGTAGACACATATAAATTTAGTGCCAGATTCTGGCTATGTTAACTGAGACCTCAGAAGACAGTACTGCAGAGAGCTATCTCTCACCAATGAAGCTTTCTCACCTCCCAAGTGGGGCTCTTTAGTCCCCTACAAATCATACAAGTAAATAGTCATCAACTTGGGATTTAGAACTGATTATTATTTATATGTGTACTTGCTCCAGTGAAGACTTAACAATACTTCTAAGCAATATTTTTATTTGATATAATATACACTGGATTTGTTCAAGCACTATGCTTCTCAATTACCTTTAATTATGGTTTTAAATAAATGATGAAGTGAGAGAGGAAATAGTAGAAAGAATTTACAGACATCTCCTAAGCATATTTTAAACAGCCTGTCATTAAAGGCCCATAAAGTTTTAGTATTTTCAACTAGGCAATTACACGGATGCCATTTCCAAGCTGTTTCATGAAATCTCAGGAAATAATTTAATTGGTACTTTATAAAATTTTTGTTAATGACTTTATTCTAATGGAATCTATGAAAGAGAAAAGAGAAAGTTTTTGAAGGTAATTTTTAGGAGGGAAGGTTAAATAGGAAATATGATGAATAAGGAATTTTGACCTGGGCTGGAGCGGTGGCTCGGCGGTTATGGTGCTTGCCTGGCATGCGCGAGTACACGAGTTCAAACCCCAACACCACATACATGACAAAGTGTCAGAGGAATGAAAGCCACATGAAAAGCTAAATAAAAATTGCTTCTCTCTCTCTCTCTGTTTCTCTTTCTTTAAAAAAAGAAAAAAAAGAATTTTGACCTAGCTAAAAGTTAAAAGTTAAGGTAAACTGATGAAGAAGTGGGAAACCAGAGTGGTCTAAGAACTGCCTGAAATTGAGGCTGCTGCTCTTTTGCTAGACCTAGGTAACTGTTGTGCTCAGCCTGAAGTCAGCATTGTCGGGGCCTCATTTTATAGGCACATAGAACAAGGAAAATAGTTATTCATCTGCTTAGGAAGAGAGCCATGTTTAACCGATTTCCTCACCTCTTTCCATCTATGTCATCTTCTCTTGCCAGGAGGAATTCACTGTACTGTTTTAGTTACAATAG
Source organism: Aplodontia rufa (assembly GCA_004027875.1). Classification (NCBI taxonomy): domain Eukaryota; kingdom Metazoa; phylum Chordata; class Mammalia; order Rodentia; family Aplodontiidae; genus Aplodontia; species Aplodontia rufa. The sequence continues at coordinate 10,768 of PVKS010020486.1, read as the reverse complement.
AACTGCCTTAGCTTGTCAGTTTCCTATGAGCATTCTTACACATATATATCTCCTTAAATGTCTATAGCCATTAAAACACAAACTTCCCATTACAAAGAGCTGGTTAAGATGACAGGAGCTGGTACTTTACCACATTGAGTAACCAAAACACAAACATGAGTTAATGAGTTTGGACAGGTTTGCAGGCTTTTTGGAATCACGGAGAGGTATTTTAGTGCTTGTAACCCTAACATAAATGTACCTTTTTACTTTGATAAAAAAAAAGAAATCCATTAAACTTTACATAATCATTACTTTCAGAATAACATATTTGGCATGCTAGGGTATTTGTGAAAACTGAAGTTTGGGAGGTAGTTTATTTTTTTCTTTTTGACTGACTTGTTCAAATAAACTTATATTTGTGTACGTCAGTTATCCCAAAACCCAAAGTCAATTCATCTAGGTATTTTTTTCAGTGGAAGACTATCAGTAATAACTAGTAATTATGGGATTCACCCTACATAGACAGTATCCATACATTATCTCCTATAACAGTCCTAGAAGTAGGAATAACTGAGAAAAATTGGGACCATACCTTCTCGAAGATTTAGAATAGTTAAGTGTTCACAGCTTGCACATATAAAAAGCATCACTCTTTCTTGGAATTATAAGTTATAAAAATGCCTTATTCAAAGTCCTGCACTTGTTCTCTGATTATGAATTCATAATATAATCATTATTTGTTAAATAGGTTTTGAATAGGGGCTGGAGTTGTGGCTCAGTGGTTACAGAGCTTGCCGGGCATGCAAGAGTACACAAGTTCAAACTCCAGCACCATGCACACAATGAAGTCTCGGAGCAACGAAAGCCACATGAAAAACTAAATAAAATTGATTCTATCTTTCTCTCTTTTTCTCACTGCTTCTCTCTCTTAAAAAAATGGTTTTGAATATCTAGTATGTACGAGTTATAGTGGATTAGAAGAAATTTAACATGAAAACAAGTAAGTTACCATCTAGACCCTGCCAGTTAGGAATTTATAATCTAGTGAGAGAGAGAGGCTTTTAAGCTAATCATAAGACTAAGTAACTAAGTAAAAGGTAAGAACAGTCCGTGACAGCCACAAGACTCCTGTCCTTTCTGCTGCTTGCTAGGGTTAATTGTTGCATCACATTTTGAGTTACATTTTTGAAAATGTTAAATTTTCTCTATGCATTTTAATTTGCTTATTCAGCTTCAAACACGGTGAAGACCTAGCAAAGAAAATTATATACAAAGCAAAATGAAATTGTTTTCTGTGTGAAAATATTTGGAATTTAAATATTAAGACTTTGTAAATAAAGCAAGAGTCAAGGAAGCTTTCAACTTCAATGACTACTAACTTTCTAAGAATCCTCAGAGCCTTGTATTGATTCATAGAATTCTTGTCATTAATGAGGCCTTGTTCTTGGCTGACACTGAACCATGGTATAGGATAGGAGGAGTTCTTGAGAAATAAATCTTGTAAGGATGTGACTGATGGCAGGAACCACAAGTTTTGCCAGACTCTTCCAACATGTTCTCAGTAGATTCCATTTTCTTCAATCTGGTTCTTCAAGGTCCACTTTAGGTAATGTATTTCATGCAGTCTTTTTCTAACTCTGCTCTTTGAGAACACATTCCTTCTTACAAAAAAACTCAACCAACCTCACACTATGGGTTTTCACCACCATGTTTTGAGGGTTCATTCTCTCCCAGAGCTTATACAGGAGTCCAGCTGTCCTTTGCCACTTTCTCTGAATGGTGGGAGAATGAGTAGGCTGCAATTCTGCTCTGCGCTTTCCTGAACTGGCAACAATATTGCGTGGATTGTCCAAAGTTACCCCATCTGCTTAGAGATAGAAAAGTTAAGCCCAAATCACTCCCTTTCAGTAAAGTCTCATTATCATCTTGGTCATGCTTCATTGACATCTGAGAATGGCTCTCAGATGGGCTGACAGTGACCTGTATTTTTCCTTCTCTTGAGCAGAGAATGATTGATGGAGAGATTTAAACTCACAATACTGACTGGTTGAATACAGTAGCATCTTCCTTATGCAGCATCTCCCATTTCTTAGTGTTATGACCCCTTATGTTCAGGAGTGATTCATTTGTTCATTCATTCAACAAATACTTCCTAACCCCTAGTGTGTGTGGTGGGCACTGTGCTGAACAGTGACAATTTAAAAAAGGGATATTTATAGACATGATCCCTGCTTTTGTGGTATGTAGAAACTTTACTTACAACCTTCACATCACTTCAAATGATTTTTTAAATTCTTTTTAAATTATAGCATTATAGTTATACATTGTAGTTGGACTTATTTTGACAAAATCATAAATGATGGCATTTTATTTCAATCCCCAACTTCCCTTAGCCCTCACTTCCTCCCTCCCCCACTCTCCTTCCTTTCTGCTACTGATCTCCCTTGTGTTCATTTATTCATTTTTTATTGGTACTTTCTACATATAAATAAAGGTGAAATTCCCTGTGATATATTTATATGTGCAAATAACATGGTTTTGTTAAATTTGTTCCTTGTTGTTTCCCCTTTCCTGTCTCTCATCCTCCCTCTCTCTCAATCTCCTTCTACTCCACTGATCTCCCCTATATCCTTATGACATCCTGTGCACCCACCCCATGCTTCCAGTTGCATTCCTTCCCTTATTTTGCTCTGATTTTTGCATATGAGAGAAAATATTCTATCCTTGATTTTCTGAGTCTGGCTTATTTCACTTATCATGATGTTTTCAGCCATTTATCAGCAGATGCCATAATTTCATTCTTTACTTCAAAAGATTTTGAAGAGTTGAAAGGAGAGTCCTTACCAGTTCTAGAAATAAACAGTGTGATATGTGAAAGTCTAGAGATCTTAGATTCTAGTACTTTTTCTCCCTAAACTAATGAGATAGAGCAAATGTCAGAGCCTTCCTCCTCATCACCCCAAATAAATTGACCAGAGTCATAATTTCACTCCTTTCTAAAGGATTTGTTCATCTAAAGTATCCATTTTCTCTTTCCTGAGAGTTTAGTCAACTTACCTCTTTCCTTTAATACTGAACTTATAGCATAACCATGTCAAAGAAAGTGACTCCTGGGTCATCTAGACACAACTTTGTCAAGCTTTTCTTCCAGAAAATAGATATATTAAAACAAATGTTCTTTGTTTTAGGCCAATTGACCTCTATAAACATGAATTTATTAAAACCTACACAAAATTAATTTCATAACTTTATTAAATACATTATTTTCTTTCAGTGTGACCACCAATTTTATTGTATTTCATATTTATCAAGAATGCTGAATAAAAATGCATATCTTCTGACTCCATCCTCATGATCCATATACATTGGCTAAGAAACCCACGTTTGTATTTTAAATTTTCGTATTTTTACTTTAAATAGTCCTTGAACCAACCCTTCAGAAATGATCCTTTAAATAATATATTCCTATATGTTCCTTAATTGCAGATGTGAAATATTAGAGAGAACATCAGTGTTACACCTACCTATTAAAGTATTTCATGTTTTTAGAATGATTCTTTTGAATGGATAGAATGCCTTACTTTATTCTTTGGACATAAGGCAGATTCTAAAATATTATTAAGTACATTTTAACTGTATATGTTCTTAGAGAAAGTATCTTAGATTAATATATGTTGGATCTTATCCAATTTAAAAACCAGTAGTACTCTTTTACTTTTCGAATGATATAACACCCTAAATTAATATGACATACTGTGTGTGTCAGCTTTCCATCACTGTGACAAAATTACTGAGATAATCAACTTAAAAGGAGGAAAGATTTATTTTGGTTCAAAGTCTCAGAGGTTTTAGTGTATGGTCACTTGGCTCTATTTTTGGGGGGGAGGTTAGTCAGGGGGTTGGCCTGTATAGAGGATGAATACCATGACATGGAGTCAGAGGTGGAGGAAAGCTTCTCACCTCAGGTTAGCCATGAAGCAAAGAAAGAGAGGAAATATTCTCTTCAAGGTCATGACTCTATGACATAATTTCATTCTGCTGGGCCCACCTCCTAAAATTTCTACCACCTTCCAAAGCATCACAGGCTGGCCACCAAGCCTTTAGAATATGGGCCTTTGGGGGACATTTAAGATCTAAACCTTAGCAGTGGATTAATATTTAGATAAAGATTATGTTTTATGGGTTATTAGTCACCTAAAATGATATAAATATCACCCTATGGAAAAAAAAAGTTAGTAAAATGACTGATGGGTTCTATTCTCCAATATCTTCTAAGATAAGGATGAATTAAAACATGGAAGGAAGGCTTTTTGTAAAATGTGACACTTGAAACATGTACATTGGTCTTCAATTTTCCCCCAAACTCCTTAAATATAGATAATTCCAAAGGAGAACTGGTGGAAATATTAGGAAAAGAGAATGGGGAGGGAAATGTGGCATTGATTACTGTCAGAAAAAGAATGAGGGACACTAAAAGGTATCACATTTGGAAGGGTGAAGACCAAGCAGATGGCAGCAATTGATTTGGCAAGCCAAGAAATCTGGATCCCAAACTCAGTAAAGAAGACTTAGATCCAGTTTGTTCTACCAAGGAATTCCACAAAATTTAGCATTTGGCAGTACCAGATTCTGTAAAATTGGGTTAAAACTGGGTTCTGCATAGGACTATTAGCTGAAATTCTGTTTAAAAATTAATTCAAACATCAGATTATCTATCCCTTCTCTGTGACTAGATGTTTGTTGCTTTCCATATCATCTAAAAGTCAGGTCTGTTACCTGAAGAGGAAAGTCTAGGCTCTCTTGACGGGCGGGCACCAGCATAGTCGAGGGAGCAGATAGCTCTTCTAAAACTATGGAGATCAGAGGACTTCCTGGAACGTTTTGAAATTCCGTCTTTCTTACCCCTGGGTTCACAGAATCTGGCATTAGACTCTATCCATGGTAGAAAGGTTAAAAGGCATCTTTTGTGATGAATGGAAGCAGCCTAAAGGTAAGGTCCTCTGCATCATTGAATGTTTCCAAACAAATCCACCCTATGAGCCTTTATTTGATTGTAAAGCCTTGCCTACTCACTCAGAGCATCTGATCAACTTTCTAGATTTCAGGACTGTAAGCAGACAGTTGAGGAAAGACTTTAATAATAATGAATCCAAATTAAATCAAAGATTCAAATTTGTTATTAAAAAAGTGAGTTTTAGAAAATAGCAGCTATGCAAATATGGTGAAACAAAACAACAAAGAAAAGAAACCTCAGTAACATGGTCAGAGATGAGAGGACTTATGGCAGGCAAGAAACAGCAATGATATAATTTTTAAAAATTAGAGGTATACAGTAAATAGTACAGCTAAAAAAATCAGAGAGTTGGACCTAGGATTAATGAAATGTCAGTAGAAGGAGAACAAAAAGACAAAGAGATGAAGACAAGACACAGAAGAAATATTAAAATATTTAAAGATTACTTATTATAATTGAAAATATAGTAAAAAGGATGAAAAAAAGATTCAAACTAGGACATATTGCCATTAAATTTCAAAGCACTGAGATCAAGAGAAGAATCCCAAGGTTTTTGGAGAAAAAGAACCTTTTCATGCAAAGGACCAACAGTCAGAATGGTATGGAATTTCTCAGTAGCAGCACTGTACGCCAGCAGACAGGAAACTTATTTTTTATAAATTCTGAGGCAAAATCATTTCCACCTCAGAATGCTGTGCCTAGCTAAATTATCCATTAAATAAAAAGGTAGAATGAAGTAAAGTCTCACGAATTTGTTTTCAACATACACTTTCTCAGAAAGCTACTGAGGATGGGCTCTACCAAAATCAGAGTATAAACCAAGAAAATTAAACCAAGTGATGGATGAGGACAAGTCTCAATAAGGGAGAAGGAAGGGAATTCCTAGGTGATTGTGAGGAAAGAGCCCCAAATATTTGTGTAACTGACCTAATGCAGTTCAGGTGACTCTAGGAGAGATGCTTCTCCAAGAAGATAAATTTTATTTTAAGATATTGAGAGGAAATTGCTAAACTAAGAAAGAAGTCATGGATGTTAGTAAGAATCACATTGAAAAGTAAACAATAAAATAAGGGGACAGTTATTCCAGAAAGGGAAAATGTTAGGAAATCATAATATGGCTCAGTTGTCAGAGGTATATACACACACACATATATATTTGAGAAGGAGAGAGAGAGAGAGAGAGAATAAATTTTTATTGAGTTTTTCACATGGCTTTATTTGCTCCAACACTTAGTTGAGTACTTGGGTGCTGGAGTTCGAACCCTTGTACTTGTGCATGCCAGGCAAGCCCCATAACCGCCAAGCCACTGCTCCAACTTCTATACTGTATATTTTTATTATTTATATAGTAATGCAAAAATGAAATACTGATTTCACAATTTCAGTATATTTGGAGAAGGGGAATAGAATGTGTGCATGTGCTGGTTGGGGTTGGTTGAGCAGGATCATAGACAGATAGAAATCTAAATACATATTTCCCTGTGCAGATGGCCGGCATGAAAAGATTCTCAGCATCATTGGTCATCAGGAGATGCAAATCAAGGCAACTTCATATCATCCAGGATGTCTAGAATCAAAATGTTAGATAACCATTGCTGGAGAGCATGTGGAGAATCTGAACTATTGGACCCTGCTGATGTGAATGTAAAATGATGCAGCTGCATTTGAAAAACAGTTTCTCAAAATGTATAGAGCTGCCGTTACAACCCAGAAGTTCTACTAGGTTCATACTCAAGAGAAAGGAAAGCTTGTGTCCACACAGAAAGGCTTGTATAGAAATGTTTGCAGTAGCATTATTTATAACAGGCAAAACGTGGAAACATCCCAAACGTCCATCAATGGACACAGAGAGAAACAAAAATGTTGCATATTCACCCAGTGGAATGAATATGGAAACATGCTTCTCTTTCTGTGAACCTTAAAAATATCCTTAGTGAAAGAAGCTAGTCACATGTAATTATGTGATTCCATTCATAAGAAATTCCAGAATAGGGAAACTGATAGAGACCGGTTGAAAAGACAGATTAATTGTGCTTAGGGCTGGCAGGAGGCAAAGTGGGGAGGGACCACTGACTTATACAGGTGATAGCTAAAGGGTATGAAGTTTTTTTTTTTTTTTTTTTTTTTAAAGAGACAGACAGAATCAATTTTTATTGAGTTTTCATATGGCTTTCATTGCTCTGACACTTAGTTGTGTATGTAGGTTGCTGGGGTTTGAACCCGTGTACTTGCACATGCCAGGCAAGCGCCATAACCACTGAGCCACCACTCTGGCACCCAAGGTTTTTATTTTTTTTTTGATGATGAAAATATTATAAAAGTAACTGTGGTAATGGTTGCACATATCTCTGATGATACAATAAATATTTAATTGTACACTTATAATGGGTGACTTGTATGGTGTCTGAATTACATCTCAATAAAGCTGTTTAGGACAAAAAGAAAAAAAACGAGAAGCAGGAAAAAAAAATTATTTAGAACTCAAAGGTAAACACTACAGTTATAGCCTTGAATGTGGTTTCCTCTAGGGCACAGTTCCTCAACCTACTGACATTTGGGGTCAAATAATTCTTTGAAGTGTAGAGCTGTCTGGTGCATTACAGGATGAATGAGAGCAACCCTGGCCTCTATCCACTTGATCCGGTAGTAACTCTCTCTCCATAGTTCATGAGAACTACAAATGTGTCTAGACATTGTCAAAGGGCTCATGAGGGAGAAAGTGAAGAACCATGACTCCTGGGACTGGGATAGGTGTGGCAGAGCGCTGTAATACAGAGGCGTGGCAGTTGTTCCTAACAAATGTTGAAGAATTTGCTTAAATATTTGACTATGTAAAATATGAACAGGTACATTTCATTCAGATGGGGCTACTATAATAAGATACTGCAGGTTGATTTAAACAACAGAAATTTATTTTTCACAGTTCTAGGGCCTAGAGTTCAAGATTAAGGTGCCAACCAACTCAGCTTCTGGTAAAGGCTCTTTCAGGCTTGTAGAGAGCTGCTTTCTCACTGGTCCTCACAAGGGTGAGAGAGAGAGAAAGAAGAGGGAGAGAGAGCTCTTCCTATTGGATTAGCGTCCCTCCTCAATGACCTTAATAACTTCCAAAATTTCTTTCTGTAAATACAGTTACATTGCAGGTTAAGAAATGAACAAGTGAAAAAAAAAAGATAAATGAACAAGTGAATGTTTGGGGATGCAATTCAGTCCATAGCAATATCTAAGTTTGAATAAAATAGAAAGTAAACATTGGATATTTTTACAGAACATTTATAATAAAATTAGCCATGGCAGTTTAGCCTCAATGGAGATTCCTTACCAGGGTGCCAATAAAGGTCACTGTCACCAGGGGACATTATTAGCAATATTTTTGGTTTCTCTTTTATTGTTTTTGTTGTTGACCAATCTTCCCAAATTTTCATAAATTTCATGGTGCGCTTTTTTAAAAACTATCCCTGTATATCTGATTATTAAAAATCCAGCTGGGCTGGTTTGTAGTCATGATTTAAAAAACTTTTTTTTTTTGTTTTGTTTTGTTTGACTTTAGATAGGTTTGGACACAATTCCTTATCATGATTTTCAAGAGATTAGGGAGAAAATGTGCCATTGAAGTGAAATATTAGCATTATCTAATATATAATAGCAATTATGCTATTTCAACAAATTGTTATTTACTTTTCAGAGCCTTCATTTGGCATGAATAACAAATAATGGTTTAGTCAGTCTAGGACATTCTCCTGACAAACTAAAATCCTTTTATGTAATGGTATTTCCCTACATCTTCAGCCCTTTAAACATGGATTCAGTTAAAAGATGATACTTAGTTCATTTAAAACACTCCAATCTCCTTGGTCAAAGTGATCAAAGTCTTTATTTATATTTTAGAAAATAATTTATCTTGGTTTTACTATGTACATTCATCAACTTATAAAACAAACAACAGAGTAGGTACTTTTGAAAGAATTACCCCATTTGTCAAATTGACATTTTGGCTACTTCACAAAAAAAGCAGATTCCAACATTGGTGTATGTAGAGGAAAATTCAAGTCAAATCATTTGTGCCACTTGGGGATGTTTGATTAATGACACCCTGCTGGGTTTTATTAATCTCTCTGCATTCTTCACATCTCACTGCTAACAACCAACCTTTCTCTTTGGAAATCACCTTTATTTTCTTTATGTTTATTGCACCTTTAATCACAATGTAGGTTCTGAATATTTTTCCTTGGAAACTTTTAAATAAACTACTTAGAGAACTTTTATTTCTAAGCTGGATACATTTATCTGCTCTACTGCAGTAGTAAAGATCTTTCTAATTTTTTTTTCCTTGTTAATAAATCCACCTGATAAATAAAACAAAACTCTAAAATAATTGGGACCATTTGCCTCAAACATGTTTTTCTTGCCATTGCTTTAGAATATGAAAGGGTGTAAAAATTCAATTTCAGATTCTAACATCAGAATAATAATGGTTTTAGTAATTATTGTCAAGGCCAGAGACAGGTTCTTTTATGCTATCTTTCAAACAAATGTGAATAGACTCAAAGTCCCCATTAGAAACTCTATAGCTGAAGTGATTACCAAAAGCAAAACAAATCTAATAGGTAGATTAATAGTGTAAATATTTACTACTATGTCTATTTAGTAAGTGAATTAAAAATTACTTCCTTGGGGAAAAAGCAGCCTTTTTTTTTTTTCTGATTCTTGTTCACCTTTGATTTAATGAGCTTATTGCTTATTGTATGTACTTTCAAAACCACACTAGTTTCAGTCAGGATACAGGTTGATCCTTAGCATCATCTCTTCTTAGAGAACAGGGAAAGTCAACTTTAGAACCAAAATGTCTATTGGACATAGTCAAAACTTATATCTTTAAAAATAAGGAGGTTATAAATTCCAAGAAATTCATAGTCAAAATTTGGTAAAATCTAAATTCACATTTAGTTGATTCTCAGGGAACTTTAACCAATGCAGCCTAGAAATGCACAAGAAACAAGGTATAATTCTATCCCTGCTTACTGAAATCTATTTTCAATGTTTCAGAAACTGGCATGAGACTGTTGATCAGAACAGAGCTTCACTCCTATGTGGGAAGCATTCGTTATTGCTCTGGGATAAACATCCCTACCTTGGAACATTAAAGTTTGGATCCTGATTCCTTTTCTAACCTCATTGATTCTGACCTAATCCTGCCCTTCCAAAGTGAAATACTTGGTTTAAACAAGGGGTAGGCAAACACTGTATGAAACAGGTATCAAATTAACTTAGACTTTGTAGGCCATACAGTCTCTGGCACAGGTACTCACTCTGTGACTATTGTAATAAATTGATCATAGATAATGCATTAACGAATGAGTGTGGTTGCTATCAATACAACTTTATTTATAGGAATAGGTGTCCAACCTGCTTTGGCCAATGGGTCCCATTTTGCTGACTTCAGCTTAAGAGCAGTTGATTTACAAATTGTGGGTTACGGACTATTTAATAGAGTATGAACGTTTTTAACACCGCTCATCAGTTTTTAATAAGTGCTTGCTTTTATTTTTTTTTAATTAGAAGTATATAGAGATACAGTTGAGGGGGAAACATTATCAAAACAGTAGCAATCAATATATATAAACTTTGTTATCCAGGGGTAATGCCAAAACATGGATGACCACCTTGGGTTTCCCTTCTTGCTGTTTCCCCCAAAAGAACTCATGCGTTAAATGGGTAGCTCGTGGAGGAATGACATCAGCTTCTGGGATGGTTCCCCCATCTTCCCAATCTCCA
>PVKS010020485.1:0-36738 GCA_004027875.1 Aplodontia rufa | reverse complement strand
CCGGCTGCCGGATTCTCCTCGCCCCTCCAAGCCAAAGAGGGCAGGATCAACCACCACGGCGACCCCCCCTTTGTAACATGAAAGAACACACTCCTGCCTCCGCGATGGGAAAGAAAGGCGCATGAGACCCGCTAGGAACCGATCTCTCCCCCCCAAAACAGCCCCTGTTGGGCGGTGCCAACAGGAAGTGACAGGCAAAGCGAAGTTGGGAGGTCCCAGTGGACAAGTCCCCTGGGAACAGGGCCCCTTCAAGCGGCACCCCGGGCTTGGCGGAGCAACGCTCCCACACAGACCTTTTCTCTCTCTCTCCCCTTCCCGACCTTTCTCAGCCCTGGAAGCCATGCCCCCGGGCGGAGTGAAAAGAGGATGGAGTAGAAGTGCAGGAAAGGGTCCTCACCTCCCACTGGCTGCTGGCTTCTACCCAGCCCTCCAAAACCAGGAGGGCAGGATCAACAACCATGGTGATCCCCCTCTTCCTAAGGGGAACGAACACACTCCTGCCCCCGCAAAGGGAAGAAAAGGCATGAGAGACCCGGTAGTTACTGACCTCCCTCATCAACCCGTCCCCGGGCGGGGGGGTGTTCAGCAGAAAGAGAGGGGTCAAGCGTTCGAGGTCCAGGTGCACAAGCCCCCTAGAAACAAGGCACTGCAGAGCGTCCCCCAGAGCTTGGCGAAACAACTCATCCCCACTGACCTATCCTCTCTCTCTCCCATTCCCGATCCCGTCCCAGCCTCTGAGACAAAGCAGCAGGACGGAGTGGAAAAGAGGATGGAGAAGAAGTGCGAGAAAGTGTCGTCACCACCCACAGGGTGCTGGCTTCACCCCGCCCCTCGAAACCGAAGAGGGCAGGAGCAACCAACACGGTGACGCCCCACTTTGTAAACGGGAATGAGCACCCTCCTCCCCCCGCATTCGGAAGGAAAGTCACGCGAGACCCGCCAGGGCCCAACTTCCATCCCCACCCAATCCCCTGCCGGTCGGCGGCCGGCAGGAAGAGAGGGGCAAAGCGAGGCTCGGAGGTCCTGGTGAATATGTCCCCTGGGAACAGGGCACCGCTGAGCGCATCCAGGGCTTGGTGGAGCCATACTTCCCCACCGACCCTTCCTCTGTCTCTCCCCTTCCCAGCCCCGGAGGCTGTGCCCCAGGACTGAGTGAAAAGAGGATGGAGTAGAAGGGCGGAAATAAGTCGTCACCCCCCACCAGGTGCCGGTTTCTTCACACCCCTCCAAACAAATGAGGGCAGTATCAATCACCATGGTGACAACCCCTTCATAACTGTAAGGAACACCATCCTGCCACCGCAACGGGAAGGAAAGTCGTGCAAACTCGCCAGGGACCGACCAACCCCCCCCAAACCCGGCAACATGCCAGGCGGCACCCAGCAGGAAGAGAGGGGCCAAGTGACTCTCAGAGGTGAAGTTGGACAAGACCCCTGAGAACAGGTTGCCAGGGAGCTGCACCCCAGGCTTGGCAGAGCCTCACTTCCCCACCAAACTTTCCTTTCTCTCTTCCCTTCAGGACACCACCCAGCCCTGGATGCTGTGCTCTGGGCGGAGTGGAAAAGAGGATAGAGAAGAAGTGCGGGAAAGGGACATTACCACCCACAGGGTGCCGGATTCTCCATGCCCCTCCAAGCCATAGAGGGTAGGATCAAACACCATGGCGACCCCCAGCGTCGTAACAGGAACCAGCACCCTCTGCCCCCGCGACAGGAAGGCCCGGAATACCGGCCAGGGACAGACCTCATCCCCCAGCCTGCTGCTGTCTGGGCGGAGCCCAGCAGGAAGAGGGGGGCCAAGTGACTCTCAGAGGTCATTTTGGACAGGAACCCTGGGAACAGGGCGCCTCTGAGCGCATCCCAGGCTTGGCGGAGCAACCCTTCCCCACAGACCTTTACTCTCTCTCTCACATTCCCGACCCTGTCCCAGCCCTGGAGGCTGTACCCAGGGTGGAGTGGAAAAGAGGATGGAGAAGAAGTGTGGGAAAGGGTCATCACCGCCCACCGGGTGCTTACTTCTACCCGCCCCTCCAAGCCGAGGAGTGCAGGATCAAACACCACTGCGACCCCCCACTTCGTAACAGGAACCAGCAGCCTCCTCTCACAGAGATGGAAATGAAAGTTGTGGGAGATTCGCTAGGGACCGAACTGCCAGCCGAACCCGCCCCACCCCGGGCGGCGGACGGCATGAAGAGAGGGGCCAAGTGACTCTCGGAGGTCAGGTTAGACATGCCCCCTAGTAACAGGGCGCCATGGAGCGGCACCCTGGACTTGACGGAGCAACACTTCCCCACCAAACTTTCATCTTTCTCTCCCATTACCGACTCCATCCCAGCCCCGGAAGCTGTGCCCTCAGTGGATTGGAAAAGAGGATGGAGAACAAGTGCCTTAAAGGGTCGTCACAGCCCACTGGCTGCCAGATTCTCCTCGCCCTCCTAGCCAAAGAGGGCAGGATCAACCACCACAGCGATACCCCACCTTGTAATGGGAAAGAGCACACTCCGGCCTCCGCGACGGGAAGAAAGGCACAGGAGATCCGTCAGGGAACTATCTCCCCCCCAAAAAACACCCCCTGTCGGGCGGCGCCACCAGGAAGAGACGGGCAATGCGATGTTGGGAGGTCCCGGTGGACACGTCCCCTGGGAACAGGGCCTATTCAAGCGGCACCCCGGGCTTGACGGAACAACATTTCCCCACAGAAATTTTCTCTCTGTTTCCACTTCCTGAACCCGTCTCAGCCCTGGAAACCATGCCCCTGGGCGGAGTGAAAAGAGGATGGAGTAGAAGTGCAGGAACGGGACGTCACCTCCCACCAGATGCCGGCTTCTACCCACCCCACCAAGACCAGGAGGGAGGATCATCAACCATGGTGATCCCCCTCTTTCTAAGGGGAACGAACACACTCCTGCCCCCGCGAAGGGATGAAAAACCGTAGAGAACTGCTAGGTACCGACCTCCCCCATCAACCCGTCACCGGCAGGGAGGGCGGTCAGCAGGAAGAGAGGGATCAAGGAACGTTCGGAGGTCCAGGTACACAAGCCCCCTGGGAACAGTGTGCCGCAGAGCGGACCCACGAGTTTGGCGAAGCAACCCTACCCCACCGACCTTTCCTCTCTCTCTCCCATTCCTTACACCGTCCAAGCCTCTGAGACTGTGCCCCCGGGCAGAGTGGAAAAGAGGATGGAGAAAAAGTGCGAGAAAGGGTCTTCACAAACCCACAGGGTGCCGGTTTCACCCTGTCCCTCAAAGCTGAAGAGGGCAGGAGCAAACAACACAGCGACTCCCCACTTTGTAACGGAATGAGTACCCTCCTCCCTCCGCATTGGGAAGGAAAGTCATGCGAGACCCGCCATGGCCCGTCTTCCGTCCCCACCCAATCCCCTGCCGGTCGGCGGCAGGCAGGAAGTGAGGGGCAAAGCGAGGCTCAAAGGTCTTGGTGGACATGCCCCCTGGGAACAGGGCACCGCTGAGCTTAACCAGGGCTTGGTGGAGCAACCCTTCCCCACTGACCTTTCCTCTCTCTCTCCCCTTCCCAGCCCCGGAGACTGTGCCCCAGGGCTGAGTGAAAAGAGGATTGAGTAGAAGTGCGGGAATAAGTCGTCACCCCCACCGGGTGCCGGTTTCTTCACACCCCTCCAAATCAAGGAGTGCAGGATCAATCACCATGGTAACACCCCCTTCATAGCGGGAACGAGCACCATCCTTCCACCGCGATGGGAAGGAAAGGCGTGCAAGACCTGCCATGAACCGACCACCCACTTAAACCAGGCCACCCGCCGGGTGGTGCCCAGCAGGAAGAGAGGGGCCAAGTGACTCTCGGAGGTGAAGTTGGACAAGCCCCCTGGGAACAGTGTGCCAGGGCGCAGCACCCTGGGCTTGGCGGAGGAACACATCCCCACCAACATTTCCATTCTCTCTCCCCTTCAGGACACCTCCCAGCCCTGGAGGCTGTGTCCACGGGAGGAGTGGAAAGACTATTAAGAAGAAGTGCGGGAAACGGTCGTCACCAACCACAGGGTCCCGGCTTTTCCATGCCCCTCCAAGCCGAGGAGGGGAGGATCAAACACATTGGCGACCCCCAGCTTCGTAACAGGAACCAGCACCCTTCTGTCCCCGTGATGGGAAGGCCCGGGAGACCGGCCAGGGACTGACCTCACCCCCCAGCCGTCCCCCCGCTGGGCGGAGCCCAGCAGGAAGAGAGGGGCCAAGTGACTCTCAGAGGTCAAGTTGGACCCAAAACCTGGGAACACGGCTCCTTTGAGCACATCCCGGGCTTGGCGGAGCATCCCTTCCCCACAGGCCTTTCCTCTCTCTCTCACCTTCCCGACCCCGTTCCAGCCCTAGGGGCTGTACCCCAGGTGGAGTGGAAAAGAAGATGGAGAAGAAGTGCGGGAAAGGGTCATCACCGCCCATCGGTGCCGGCTTCTCCCCGCTCCTCGCAGCCAAAGAGGGCAGGATCAACCACCACTGCAACCCCCCACTTTGTAACTGGAACGAGCACACTCCTGCCTACGAGACGGGAAAAAAGGTACACGAGACCCGCCAGGGACCAATCTCCCCCCACAAAACGCCCCTGTCTGGCGGAGCCCACAGGAAGAGACGGGCAAAGTGATGCTGGGAGGTCCCGGTGGACACGTCCCCTGGGAACAGGGCCCCTTCAAGCGGCACACTGGGCTTGGTGGAGCAATGCTTCCCCACAGACCTTTTCCCTCTCACTCCCCTTCCCGACCCTGTCTCAGCCCTGGAAGCCATGCACCTGGGCGGAGTGAAAAGAGGATGGAGTAGAAGTGCAATAAAGGTTTATCATCTCCCACCGGCTGCCGGCTTCTACCACCCCTTCAAGGCCAGGAGGGCAGGATCAACAACCATGGTGATCCCCCACTTACTAAGGGGAACGAACACCCTCCTGCCACCGCGAAGGGAAGAAAAAGTGTGAGAGACCCGCTAGGTACCTATCTCCCCAATCAACCCATCCCTGGTCGGGGGGCGTTCACCAGGTAGAGAGGGGTCAAGCGCCAGTCGGAGGTCCAGGTGCACAAGCCCCCTGGGAACAAAGTGCCGCAGAGCGGCCCCCCTAGCTTGGCGAAGCAACCCTACCCCACCGACCTTTCCTCTCTCTCTCCCATTCCCGACCGTGTCCCAGCCTCTGAGATTGTGCCCCCGGGCGGATTGGAAAATAGGATAGAGAAGAAGTGCGAGAAAGGGTCGTCACCACCCACAGAGTGCCGGCCTCACCCCGCCACTCGAAGCCGAAGAGGGCAGGAGCAACCAACATGGCGACGCCCCTCTTGTAACGTGAGTTAGAACCCTCCTCCCCCCGAGTTGATAAGGAAAGTCATGAGAGACCCGCCAGGGCCCATCTTCCATCACCACACAATCCCATGCCTGTCGGCGGCGGGCAGGAAGAGAGGGGCAAAGCGAGGCTCGGAGGTCCTGGTGGACATGCCCCCTGTTAACAGGGCACCGCTGAGCGCATCCAGGGTTGGTAGAGCAACCCTTCCCCACCGACCTTTCCTCTCTCTCTCTCCTTCCCAGCCCCGGAGGCTGTGCCCCAAGGCTGAGTGAAAAGAGGATGGAGTAGAAGTATGGGAATAAGTCGTCACCCCCCCGGTGCCGGTTTCTTCACACCCCTCCAAACCAAAGAGGGCTGGATCAATCGCCATGGTAGGAAAAGTGGGGCCAAGTGACTCTCAGAGGTTCAGATGGACACGACCCCTGGGAACAGGGTGCCACCGAGCAGCACCCCAGCCTTGGCGGAGCAACACTTCCTCACCGACCTTTCCTCTCTCTCTCCCCTTCCCGACCCTGTCCCAGCCCCGGAGGCTGTGCACCCGAGCGGAATGTTAAAGAAGATGGAGAAGAAGTGAGGGAAAATGTCGTCACCGCCCACCGGCTGCTGGCTTCTCCAAGCCCCTCCAATTCAAGGAAGGCAGGATCAACTACCACAGCGACACTCCACTTTTTAATGACAATGAGCACCCTCCTGCCCCTGCGACGGGAAGGAAAAGCAAGTGAGCCCCGCCAGGGACCGATCTCCCCCCAAACCTCACCCTGTCTGGCGGCGCCAACAGGAAGAAAGGGGCATAGCGATGCTTGGAGGTCCCAGTGGACACGCCACCTGGGAAAAAGGAGCTGTGTAGCGCCCCCCTGGGTTTGGCGGAGCAACCCTTCCCCACCGACCTTTTCTCTCTCTCTCCCATTCCTGGTCCTTCAAAGACCCAAAGGCTGTGCACCTAGGCGGAATGTTAAAGCGGATGTAGAAGATCAATCACCAAGGTGAAGCCCCTTCTTAACAGGAACGAGCACCCTCCTGGACCCGCGACTTGAAGGAAAGGTGTGGGAGACCTGCTAGGGACCGAACTCCCCCCTAACCCGGCCCCCCACCAGGTGGGGCCCAGCAGGAAGAGAGGGGCCAAGTGAATCCCAGAGGTCAAGTTGGACAGGCCCCTGGGAACACGATGCCAGGGAACGGCACCCCGGGCTTATGGAGCAACACTCCCCACCGATCTTTCCTATCTCTCTCCCTTTCCCGACTCCTAGGAGCCCTGGAGGCTGTGCCCCCAGGCCCATTGGAAAAGAGAATGGAGAAGAAGTGCAGGAATGGGTCGTCACTGCCCACAGGTTGCTGGCTTCCCCCCCACCCCTCGAAGCCGATGAGGGCAGGAGAAACCACCACAATGTATCCCACTTTGTAATAGGAATGATCACCCTCCTCCCTCTGCGACATGAAGAAAAGGCGCGTGAGACCCACCAGGGCCTGACCTGGAACCCCACACCATCCCCTGCCTGTCCGTGGCGGGCATGAAGAGAGGGGCCAAGCGAGGCTCGGAGGTCCTGGTGGACACGCCCACTGGGAAAAGGGCGCAATGCTTCGGCCTCCCGGGCTTCGCGTAGCAACCTTTTCCCACCAATCTTTCTTCTCGCTCTCCCATTCCCGACACCTTCCCAGCCCCTGAGGCTGTGCAGCCGAGCGGAATGTTAAAGAAGATGGAGAAGTGCGGGAAAAGATCTTCACCGCCCACTGGCTGCCAGCTTCTCCCCGCCCCTCCAAGCCCAGGAGTGCAGGATCAACCACCACTGAGACCACCCACTTCGTAACAGGAAGGAGCAGCCTCCTCTCACAGCGAGAAACAAAGGAAAGGCGTGGGAGACTCGCCAGGGACCGATCTCCCAGAGCAACCCGCCCCACGCTAGGCAGCGGACAGTAGCAAGAGAGGGGCAAAGTGACTCTCGGAGGTCACGTTAGACACACCCCCTAGGAACAGGGCGCCACGGAGCAGCACCCCAGGCTTGGCGGAGCAACACTTCCCAACCGAGCTATCCTCTTTCTCACCCCTTCCCGACCCCATCCCAGCACTGGAACTGTGCCCCAGGGCTGAGTGAAAAGAGGATGGAGTAGAAGTGCAGGGAAAGTGTCGTCATCCCCAAACAGGTGCAGGAGTCTCTCCTCGAGTCCATGCTAACGAGGGCAGGATCAACCACCACAGCGACCCCCCCCATTCGTAAAGGAAACGAGCACCCACCTGCCCCCGCGATGGGAACGAAAGCAGTGCGAGTCCGGCCAGAGACCGACCTTCGCCCTACCCCGCCCCAAACCCAGCGGCGGACAGCAGGAACAGAGGGGCCAAGTGACTCTCAGAGCTCCAGGTGGACACGCCCCTTGGGAAAAAGGCGCTATGGATCGGCCCACCGGGCTTGGCGGAGCAACCCTTCCCCACCGACCTTTCTTCTCTCTCTCCACTTCCCGACCCTTCCCAGCACAGGAGGTTGTGCCCTCGGGCTGAGTGAAATGAGGATGGAGTAGAAGTGCGGGAAAGGGTCGTCACCCCCAACCGGGTGCCGGCATCTTCACACCCCTCCAAACTAAGGAGGGCAGGATCAATCACCAAGGTCAACCCCCTTCTTAACGGGACCGAGCACTCTCCTGGACCCGCGAGTGGAAGGAAAGGCGTGGGAGACCCTCTAGGGACCGAACTCCCACCCATCAGCCCCCCCGCCAGCGGCACCCAGGAGGAAGAGAGTGGCAAAGTGACTCTCAGAGGTAACGTTGGACACAACCACTGGGAACAGGTTGCCAGGGAACGGCACTCTGTGCTTGGCAGAGCAACCCTTCCCCACCGACCTTTCCTCTCTCTCACCCCTTCCTGACACCTCCCAGCCCTGGACGCTGTGCCCACTGACGGAGGGGAAAACAGAATGGAGAAGAAGTGTGGGAAAGGGTCGTCAACGACCACAGGGTGCCAACTTCACCCCGCCCCTCCAAGCTGAGGAGAGCAGGATCAACCACCATGGCGAACCCCAGCTTCGTAACAGGAACCAGCACCCTCCTGCCCCCGCGATGGGAAGGCGCGGAAGACCCGCCAGGTACGGAAATTAACCCACACACCACCCCCCGCCACGTGGCACCACCATGAAGACAGGAGCAAAGCAAGTTTAGGAGGTCCAAATGGACACGCCCCCTGGGAACAGGGTGCCTCTGAGCGCATGCGGGCTTGGCGGAGAAGCACTTACCCACCGACCTTTACTCTCTCTCACCTTCCCGACCGTGTCCCAGGCCTGGTGGTTGTGCCCCCGGGCGGAGTGGAAAAGAGGATGGAGAACAAGTGCAGGAAAGGGTCGTCAATGTCCACCGGGTGCAGGCTTGTCAACGCCCCTCCAAGCCGAGGAGTGCAGGATCAACCACAACTGCGACCTCCCACTTCATAACAGGAACAAGCATGCTCCTCTCACCGCGATGGAAAGGAAAGGCGTGGGAGACTCGTTAGGGACCGACCTCCCAGCCCAACCCGCCACACGCCAGGCGTCGGACAGTAGGAAGAGAGGGGCCAAGTGACTATCAGACGTCACGTTAGACACGCCCCCTAGGAACAGGGCGCCACGGAGCGGCACCCCGGACTTGGCGGAGCAACACTTCCCCACCAAACTTTCCTCTCTTTCTCCCCTTCCCAACTCTTCGCAGCCCCGGTGGCTGTGCCCCCAGGCGGAGTGAAAATAGGATAGAGTAGAAGAGCGGGAAAGGGTCATCACCGCCCACCGGGTGCAGATTTCTTCAAAGCCCTCCAAACCAACGAGGGCAGGATCAATCATCATGGTGAGCCCCCTTCATAACTGGAACAAGCACCCTCCTGCCACCGCGACGGGAAGGAAAGGTGTGCGAGATCCGCCAGGGACCACACCCCCCTCAACCGGCACCACGCTGGGCGGTACCCAGCAGGAGGAGATGGACCAAGTGACTTTTGGAGGTCAAGTTGTACAAGCCCCCTGGGAACAGGGTGCCAGGGAACGGCACACTGGGCTTGGGTGTATCAAGACCCGCCACGAACCCACCTCCCCCCGCACACGGCCCCCGCCGTGCGGAGTCCAGCATGAAGAGAGGGGCCAAGTGACTCTCGGAAGTCACGATAGACATGCCTCCTAGGAACAGGGCGCCATGGTGTGGCACCCCGGGCTTGGAGGAGCAACACTTCCCCACCGAACTTTCCTCTTTCACTCCCCTTTCGGACCCCATCCCAGCCCTGGAGGCTGTGCCCCAGGGTGGATTGGAAAAGAGGATGGAGAACAAGTGCGGGAAATTGTCGTCACCGCCCACCGGCTGCCGGATTCTCCTCTCCCCTCCAAGCCGAGGAGTGCAGGATCAACCACCACGGCGACCCCCCACTTTGTAACGGGAAAGAGCACACTCCTTCCTACGAGACGGGAAAGAAAGGCACGAGAGACCTGCCAGGGACCGTACTCCCCGCCCAAACTGCCCCTGTCGGGCAGCACCAACAGGAAGAGAGGGGCAAATCGATGCTGGGAGGTCCCGGTGGACGGGCCGCCTGGGGACATGTGCCTGTGTGCCCATCCAGAACTTGGCGGAGCGACCCTTCCCAACCGAACTTTCCTCTCTCTCTCTCTTTCCCGACCCTTCCCAGCCCCGGAGGTTGTGCCCCCAGGTTGAGTGAAAATAGGATGGAGTTGAAGTGTGGGAAAGGGTCGTCACCCCCCACAGGGTGCCGGTTTGTTCACACCCCTCCAAATCAACGAGGGCAGAATCAATCACCATGGTAACCCCTCTTCGTAACTGGAACGAGCACCCTCCTGCCACCGTGGAGGGAAGGAAAGGCGAGCGTTACCCGACAGGGTCCGAACTCCCCCCTCACCTGGCGCCTGATAGTTGGTGCCCAGCAGGAAGAGAGGATCCAAGAGAATCTCCGAGGTCAAGGTGCACAGGTCCCTGGGAACAGGGTGCCAGGGAACCGCACCCCGGGCTGGCGGAGTAACAATCCCCACCGACCTTTCCTCTCTCTCTCCCCTTCCCTACTCCTCAGAGCCCTGGAGGCTGTGCCCCCAGGCCCAGTGGAAAAGAGGATGGAGAAGAAGTGCAGGAAAGGGTTGTCATTGCCCACAGGGTGCCGGCTTCTCCCCGCCCCTCCAAGCCAACGAGGGCAGGATCAACCACCACGGTGACACCCCACTTTGTAATGGGATGAGCACCCTCCTCCCCCCACGATGGGAAGGAAAAGCACTCAAGGCCCGCCACTTTCCAACCAAGCCCCGCACACCGTCCCCGCCGGCCAGAGGCCAGCAGGAATAGAGGGGCCAAGTGAATCTCGGAAGCCCCAGTGGACAGCACCCCTGGGAAAAAGGCACTGTGGAGCGGCCCCCCGGTTTTGTTGGAGCAACCCTTCTCCACCGACCTTTCCTCTCTCTCTCCCGCTCCCGACCCTTCCCAGCCCTGGTGGCTGTGCCCCCCAGGCTGAGTTAAATGACGATGGAGTAGAAGTGCGGAAAAGGGTCGTCACCCCCAACCGGGTGCCGGCTTCTTCACACCCCTCTAAACGAAAGAGGGCAGGATGAATCACCACGGTAAACCCCCTTCAAAACGGGATAGAGCACCCTCCTGGACCCGCGAAGGGAAAGAAAGGCATCCGAGACCCTCTAGGGATCGACCTCCCCCCATCAGACCCGCAGCCTGAGTTGCCCAACAGGAAGTGTGGGGCCAAGTAACTCTCAGAGGTCAAGTTGGACACGCTCCCTGGGAACAGGGTGCCAGGGTCGGCACCCCGGCTTTGGCGGAGCAACACTTCCCCTCTGACATTTCCTCTCTCTCCCATTCCCTACCCTGTCCCAGGCCTGGAGGCTCTGCACGCAAGCGGAATGTTAAAGAGGATGGGAAGAAATACGGGAAAGGGTCGTGCCCACAGGTTGTCGGCTTCTCCATGCCCCTCCAAGCCAAGGAGGGGTGGATCAAACACCATGGCAACCCCCTGTTTCATAACAGGAACCAGCACCCTTCTGCCCCCACGACAGGAAGGCCCGGGAGAACGGCCAGGGACTGACCTCACCCCTCAGCCAGAACCCGCTGAGCGGCGCCCAGCAGGAAGAGATGGACCAAGTGACTTCAGAGGTCAAGTTGGACAAGCCCCCTGGGAACAGGGTGCCAGGGAACGGCACCCCGGGCTTGGTGGAGCAACACTGCTCCACCGACCATTCCACTCTCTCTCCCCTTCCCAACTCCTTAGAACCCTGCCGTCTGTGCCCCCGAGCGGAGTGGAAAAGAGGATGGAGAAGAAGGGCAGGAAAGGGTCATCACCACCCACATGTTGCCAGCTTCTCCCTGCCCCTCCAAGCCAACGAGGGCAGGATCAACCACCACGGTGACCCCCCACTTTTTAACGGGATGAGCACCCTCCTCCCCTCGCGACGGGAAGGAAAATCATGCGAGACCCACCTCGGGCCGACCTCCCCACCAACACCGCCCTCCGCCGAGTGGCGGCCAACAGGAAGAGAGTGGCCAAGTGACTCTCAGAGGTCCCGGTGGACACGACCCCTGGGAATAGGAGCTGTGGATCGGCCGCACGGGTTTGGCAGAGCAACCCTTCCCCACCGACCTTTCCTCTCTCTCTCCCATTCCCAACACCCTCCCAGCCCCGGAGGCTGTGCACACGGGCGGAATGTTAAAGAGGATGGGAAGAGGTGTGGGAAAGTGTCGTCAACGCCCACAGGTTGCCAGCTTCTCCATGCCCCTCCAAGCCTAGGAGGGGACATCAAACACCATGGCGACCCCCGCTTCTTAACAGGAAGCAGCACCCTTCTGCCCCCGCGATGGGACGGCCCGGGAGACTGGCCAGGGACTGACCTCACCCCCAGCTGGGCCCCCGCTGGGCGGTGCCCAGCAAGAGAGGGGCCAAGTGACTCTCAGAGGTCACGTTGTACATGAACCCTGGAAGAAGAGAGCCTCTGAACGCATCCCAAGCTTGGCGGAGAAACCCTTCCCCACAGACCTTTACTCTCTCTCTCTCAACTTCCTGACCCCGTCCCAGCCCTGGAGGCTGTACCCCGGTTGGAGTGGAAAAGAGGATGGAGAAGAAGTGTGGGAAAGGTTCATCACCGCCCACCAGGTGCCGGCTTTACCCTGCCACTCCAAGCCGAGAAGGGCAGGATCAACCACCACTGTGACTCCCCACTTCGTAACAGGATCAAACAGCCTCCTCTCAACGCGAGGGAAAGGAAAGGCATGGGGACTCGCAAGGGACCGACCTCCCAGCCCAACCCGCTCCACACTGGTCGGCGCACAGCAGGAAGAGAGGGGCCAAGTGATTCTCCGATGTCACGTTAGACACGCCCACTAGGAACAAGGCACCACGGAGCAGCAATCCGGGCTTGGCGGAGCAACACTTCCCCACAGAACTTTCCCCTTTCTCTCCCTTTCCCGAACCGTCCCAGCCCCAGAGGCTGTGCCACAGGGCTGAATGAAAAGAGGATGGAGTAGGAGTACAGGGAAAGTGTTGTCATCCCCAACCAGGTGCCGGTATCTCCCTGCTCCTCCACGTCAACAAGGGCAGGATAAACCACCATGGCGACCCCACATTCGTAACAGAAATGAGCACCCACATGCCCCCATGATGGGAAGGAGAGCAGTGCAAGTCTGGCCAGAGACCGAACTCCCCCCTTCCCCACCCCATGCCTGGCAGTGGACAGCAGGAAGAGAGGGGCCAAGTGACACTCAAAGGCCCCAGTGGACACGCCCCCTGGGTAAAAGGCGCTGTGGAGCAGCTCACCGGGCTTGGTGGAGCAACCCTTACCCACCAACCTTTACTTTCTCTCTCCCCTTCCCGACCCTGCCCAGCCCCGGAGGTTGTGCACCCGGGCTGAGTGAAAAGAGGATGGAGTAGAAGTGTCGGAAAGGGTCGTCACCCCCAACCGCGTGCCGGCTTCTTCACACCCCTCCAAACGAAAGAGGGCAGGATCAATCACCACAGTGAACCCCCTTCATAACGGGAATGAGCACCCTCATCGTCCCGCGACTGGAAGGAAAGGCGTGCGAGACCCGCTAGAGTCCGGCCTCCCCCCAATCGGGCTCCCAGCCAGCATAGCCCAACAGGGATAGTGGGGTCAAGTAACGCTCAGAGGTCAAGTTGGACATGACCCTGGGAACAGGGTGCTAGGGAGCGGCACCCCGGGCATGGTGGAGCAATCCTTCCCCACCTACCTTTCCTCTCTCTCTCCCCTTCATGACCCTGCCTAGCCCCGGAGGTTTTGCCCCCCGGCTGAGTGAAAAGAGGATGGAGTAGAAGTGCTGGAAAGGGTCGTCACCCCCAACCGGGTGCCAGCTTCTTCACACCCCTCCAAACGAAAGAGGACTGGATCCATCACCACGATGAACCCCCTTCATAACGGGAATGAGCACCCTCCTGGACCCGCGACTGGAAGGAAAGGCGTGCAAGACCCGCTAGGGACAGACCTGCCCCCCATCCGGCCCCCAGCCGAGGTTGCCCAACAGGAAGAGTGGGGCCAAGTAACTCTCAGAGGTCAAGTTGGACACGCCCCCTGGGAACAGTGTGCCAGGGAGCGGCACCCCCGCCTTGGCAGAGCAACACTTCCCCTCTGACCTTTCCTCTCTCTACCCTTCTCAACCCTGTCCCAGCCCCGGAGGCTGTGCCCCAGGGTGGATTGGAACAGAGGATTGGGAACAGGTGCGGGAAATGGTTGTCACCGCCCACAGGGTGCTGGCTTCACCCCGCCCCTCCAAGCCGGAGAGGGCAGGAGCAACCACCAGGATGTACTCCACTTTGTAATAGGAATGAGCACCCACCTCCCCCCGCAACGTGAAGTAAACACGCGCGAGACCCTCCAGGGCATGACCTCGAAACCAACCCCATCCCCTGCCTGTCGGAGGTGGGCATGAAGACAGGGGCCAAGCGAGGCTCAAAGGTCCCGGTGGACACGCCCCCTGGGAATAGGGCGCAGTGCAGCGGCTCTCCGGGCTTCACGTAGCAACACTTCCCCACCGATCTTTCTCCTCTGTCTCCCATTCCCAACCCCATCCCAGCCCTGGAGGCTGTGCACCCGGGTGGAATGTTAAAGAAGATGGAGAAGAAGTGAGGGAAATGGTCGTCACCGCTCACTGGCTGCTGGCTTCTCCAAGCCCCTCCAATACAAGGAAGGTAGGAACAACTACCACAGCGACACTCCACTTTGTAATGGGAATGAGCACCCTCCTGCCCCTGCGATGGGAAGGAAAGGCAGGAGATACCCGCCAGGGACCAATCTCCCCCCAAACCGCCCCCTGTCTGGCAGCGCCAACAGGAAGAAAGAGGCAAAACGATGCTGGGAGGTCCCGGTGGACACGCCCCTGGGAAAAAGGCGCTGTGGGGCGCCCCCCCAGGTTTGGCGGAGCAACGCTTCCCCACCGACCTATCCCCTCTCTCTCCCATTCCCGGCCATTCCCAGCCCTGAAGCCTGGGCACCTGGGCAGAATGTTAAAGTGGATGTAGAAGATTAATCACCAAGGTGAAGCCCCTTCTTAATGGGATCGAGCACCCTCCTGGACCTGCGACTTGAAGGAAAGGCGTGCGAGACCCGCTAGGGACCGAACTCTCCCCAATTCCGGCCCCCCGCCGGCGGCGCCTAGCAGGAAGAGAGGGGTCAAGTGACTCTCAGAGGTAACGTTGGACACACCCACTGGGAACAGGGTGCCAGGGAACGGAACCCTGTGCTTGGCAGAGCAACACTTCCCCACCGACCTTTGCTCTCTCTCTCCCCCTCCTGATACCTCCCAGCCCTGGAGGCTGTGCACGTGGACAGAGTGGAAAGCAGGATGAAGAAGTGTGGGAAAGTGTCGTCACCGACCACAGGGTGCAGTCTTCACCACGCCCCTCCAAGCTGAGGAGGGCAGGATCAACCACCATGGCGACCCCCAGCTTCGTAACAGGAACCAGCACCCTGCTGTCCCCGTGACAACAAGGGCTGGAAGACCCGCCAGGGACCGAACTTACCCCCCACATCGCCCCCCACTCGGCGGCGCCACCAGGAAGAGAGGAGCAAAGCAATGCTAGGAGGTCCCATTGGACACGCCCCTTGGGAACTGGGCGCTTCTGAGCACATGCGGGCTTGGCGGAGAAGCCCTTCCCCACCGAAATTTACTCTCTCTCTCACCTTCCTGACCGCGTCCCAGCCCTGGAGTTTGTGCCCAAGGCGGAGTGAAATGAGGATGGAGTATAAGTGCGGGAAAAGGTTGCCACCCCCAACTGGGTGCCCGCTTCTTCATACCCCTCCAAACGAAAGAGGGCAGGATAAATCACCATGGTGAACCCCCTTCATAACGGGAACGAGCACTCTCCTGGACTCTCGACGGGAAGGAAAGGAGTGCGATACCCGCTAGGGACCAACCTGAACCCCATCCAGCCCTGACCCGGCGTTGCCCAACAGGAAGAGTTGGTGGGGCCAAGTAACTCTTAGAGGTCAATTTGGACACGTCCCCTGGGTAAAGGGTGCCAGGGAGCGGCACCCTGACTTTGGCGGAGCAACACTTCCCCTCTGACCTTTCCTCTCTATTCTTCCCAACCTCGTCCCAGCCCCGGAGGCTATGCCCCAGGGTGGATTGAAACAGAGGATGGAGAACAAGTGAGGGAAAGGGTCGTCACCACCCACAGAGTGCCAGGTTCACCCCGCACCTCCAAGCCAGACAGGGCAGGAGCAACCACCACGATGTACCCCACTTTGTAATTGGAATGAGCACCCTCCTCCACCCGCGACGTGAAGGAAAGTTGCGTGAGACCTCCCAGGGCCTGACCTCGATCCCCACCCCATCCTGTGCCTGTGGGCGGCGGGCATGAAGAGAGGGGCCAAGTGAGGCTCAGAGGTCCTGGTGGCCATGCCCCCTGGGAACAGGGCGCCTTGCAGTGGCCCCCCGGGCTTCGCATAGCAACCCTTCCACACCGATCTTTCTTCTCTCTTTCCCATTCCCGACCCTGTCCCAGCCCCGGAGGCTGTGCACCCTAGTGGAATGTTAAAGAAGATGGAGAAGAACTGCGGGAAAAGTTCATCACCCGCAACCAGGTGCCGACTTCTTCACACCCCTCCAAATCAAAAAGGGCAGGATTAATCACCAAGGTGACCTCACCTTCATAACGGGAAGGAGCACTCACCTGCCCACGCGATGGGAAGAAAAAGCGTGTGATACCCGCCAGGGACAGACCTGTTCCCCCACCCCACCAACCGACGGGCAGCTCCCAGCAGGAAGAAAGGGGCAAAGTGACTCCCAGAGGTCACGTTGGACACGCCACCTGAGAACAGTGCCTCACGGAGCGGCTCCCCGGCCTTGGTGGAACAATCCTTCCCCACCGACCTTTCCTCTCTCTCTCCCCTTCCCAACCCCGTCCCAGGCCCGGAGGCTGTGCCCAGGACTGAGAGAAAAGAGGATGGAGTAGAAGTGCAGGGAAAGTGTCGTCACCCCCCACCACTTGCCGGCATCCCCCCACGCGTCCAAGCCAACAATGGCAGGATCAACCACCACGGGGACCCCCCCTTCATAAAGGGAAAGAGCACCCTCCTGCAACTGCGATGGGAAGGAAAGGATGCGAGGTCTGCCAGAGGCTGACCTACCCCTACCCCGACCTGTGCCGGGCGGCAGATAGCAGGAAGAGAGGGGACAAGTGACTTTCCGAGGTCCCGATGGACACCCCCCTGGGATCCGGATGCCACAGACCGGCACCCCGGGCTTGGCGGAGAAACCCTTCCACACCAATCTTTCCTCTCTCTCTCCCCTTCCCGACACTGTTCCAGCCCCGGAGGCTGTGCCCCAGGGTGGATTGTAAAAGAGGATGGAGAACAAGTGCAGGAAAGGGTCGTCACCGCCCACCGGCCTCCGGATTCTCCTCGCCGCTCCAAGCAAAAGAGGGCAGGATCAACCACCACGGCGACCCCCCACATTGCAACGGGAAAGAGCACACTGCTGCCTCCGCAACGGGAAAGAAAGGCACGCGAGACCCACCAGGGACCAATCCCCCCCCCCAAACCGCCCCTGTTTGGTGGCGCTAACAGGAAGAGACGGGAAAAGCGATGCTGGGAGGTCCCGATGGACACTTCCCCTGGGAACAGGGCCCCTTCAAGCGGCACCCCGGACTTGGTGGAGCAACGCTTCCCCACAGACCTTTTCTCTCTCTCTCCCCTTCCCGACACCGTCTCAGCCCTGGAAGCCATGCCCCCGGGCAGAGTGAAAAGAGGATGGACTAGAAGTGCAGGAAAGAGTCGTCACTTCCCACCGGCTGCCGGATTCTACCCACCCCTCCAAGACCAGGAGGGCAGGATCAACAACCATGGTGAACCCCCTCTTCCTAAGGGGAATGAACATCCTTCTGCCCCCATGAAGGGAAGAAAATTCCTGAGAGATCCGCTAGGTACCGACCTCCTTCATCAAACCGTCCCCAGCCGGGGGAGCATTCAGCAGGAAGAGAGGGGTCAAGTGACGTTCAGAGGACCAGGTGCACAAGCCACCTGGGAACAAGGTGCCGCAGAGTGGCCCCCCGACCTTAGTGAAGCAACCCTTCCCCACCGAATTTCCTCTCTCTCTCCCATTCCCGACCCCATCCCAGACTCTGAGACTGAGCCCCCGGTCGGAGTGGAAAAGAGGATGGAGAAGAATTGCAGTAAAGGGTCGTCACCACTCACCGGGTGTCGGCTTCTCCCCGCCCATCCATGCAGAGGATTGCAGGGTCAACATCCACTGAGACCTCACACTTCTTAACAGGAACGAGCAGCTTCCTAACGCGATGGAAAGGAAAAGCACGCGAGACCCGCCAAGGACCGAACTCCCCCCGCACAAGACCCCAGCCGGGCGGAGAACAGCAGGTATAGAGTGGTCAAGTGAATCTCAGATGTCCCGGTGGACACACCCCCTGGGAAAAATTCGCTGTGGAGCAGCCTCCCGTGTTTGGCGGAGCAACCATTCTGCACCGACCTTTCCTCTCTCTCTCCTGTTACCGACCCTTCCCAGCCCTGGAGGCTGTGCCCCCAGGCTGAATGAAATGAGGATGGAGTAGAAGTGCAGGAAGGGTCGTCACCCCAACCGGTGCTGGCTTCTTCATACCCCTCCAAACGAAAGAGGGCAGGATCAATTACTATGGTGAACCCCCTTCTTAACGGGAACGAGCACCATCCTGGACCTGCGACGGGAAGGAAAGGCCTGCGAGACCCACTAGGGACTGAACTCCCCCCCATCAGGCTCCCAGCCCACGTCGCCCAACAGGTAGAGTGGGGGCAAGTATCTCTCAGATGTCAATTTGGACACGCCCCCTGGGAACAGGGTGTCAGGGAGCGGCACCCCGGCCTTGGTGGGCCAGTTCTATCCCACTGACCTTTCCTCTCTCTCTACCCTTCCCAACCCCGACCCAGCGCCGGAGGCAGTGACCCAAGGTGGATTGGAAAAGAGGATGGAGATTAAGTGCGGGAAAGGGTCGTCACTGCCCACCGACTGCCAGATTCTCCTCGCCCCTCCAAGCCAAAGAGGGCAGGATCAACCACCATGGAGACCCCCCACTTTGTAACGGGAAAGAGCACACTCCTGCCTCCGCGAAGGGAAAGAAAGGCACACGAGACACCCCAGGGACGGTTCTCCCCCCCAAACCATCCCCGTCGGGTGGCTCAATAGGAAGAGAGGGGCTAATCGATGCTGGGAGGTCCCCGTGGACACAACCCCTGGTGACAGGGCACCTCTGAGCGCATCCAGGACTTGGAGGAGCGACCTTTCCCCACCGACCTTTCTTCTCTCTCTCTCTTTCCCGACCCTTCCCAGCCCCGGAGGCTGTGCCCCCAGGCTGAGTGAAGATAGGATGGAGTAGAATTACGGGAAAGGGTCGTCACCCCCCCAGGGTGCCAGTTTTTTCACACCCCTCCAAACCAACGAGGGCAGAATCAATCACCATGGTGACCCCCTTTCAAAACTGGAACAAACACCCTCCTGCCACCGCGATGGGAAGGAAATGCGTGCGAGACCCGCTAGGGACCGACCACCCCCCCAAACACGCCAACCCACCGGCCGGTGCCCAACAGGAAGAGAGGGGCCAAGTAACTCTCAGAGGTGAATTTGGACAAGACCCCTGGGAACAGGGGACAGGGAGCGGCACCCCGGTTTTGGTGGAGCCACACTTCCCTACTGAACTTTCCTCTTTCTCTCCTCTTACCGACCCCGTCCCAGCCCCGGAGGCTGTGCCCCAGGGCTGAGTGAAAAGAGGATGGAGTAGAAGCGCAGGGAAAGTGTTGTCATCCCCAACCAGGTGCCGGAGTCTCCCCGCGCCTCCAAGCCAATGAGGGCAGGATCAACCACCATGGTTACCCCCCATACGTAACGGAAATGGCCTCCCACCTGCCCCCGCGATGGGAAGGAGAGCAGTGCGAGTCCTGACAGAGAACGACCTCGCCCCTACCCCGCCCCATGCCTGGCGGCGGACAGCAGGAAGAGAGGGGTCAAGTGACTCTCAGAGGTCCCGGTGGACATGCCCCCTGGGAAAAAGGCGCTATGGAGTGGCCCCACGGGCTTGGCGGAGCAACCCTTCCACACCTACCTTTCCTCTCTCTCTCCCCATACGGACCTTTGCTAGCCGCGGAGGTTGTGCCCCCGGGCTGAGTGAAATGAGGATGGAGTAGAAGTGCGGGAAAGGGTTGTCACCCCCAACCGAGTGCTGGCTTCCTCACACCCCTCCAAACCAAGGAGGGCAGGATCAATCACCAAGATGAACCCCCTTCTTAACGTGAACGAGCACCCTCCTGGACCCGCGACTGGAAGGAAAGGCAGCGAGACCCGCTTGGGACCAACCTTCACCCCCATCCGGCCCCCTCGCAGGCGAAGCCCAGCAGGAAGAGAGGGGCCAAGTGACTCTCAGAGGTCACATTGGACACACCCATGGAAGCAGGGTGCCAGGGAAAGGCACCCTGTGCTTGGCAGAGCAACACTTCCCCACCGAGCTTTCCTCACTCTCTCCCCTTCCTGAGACCTCCCAGCCCTGGAGGCTGTGCCCACGAATGGAGTGGAATACAGGATGGAGAAGTGTAGGAAAGGGTCGTCACCAACCACAGGGTGCCGGCTTCTCCCTGCCCCTCCAAGCTGAGGAGGGCAGGATCAACCATCATGGCGACCACCAGCTTCGTAACAGGTACCAGCACCCCCCTGCCCACGTGACAGGAAGGCGGGAAGACCCGCCAGGGACCGAACTTACCCCCCACACCGCCCCCCGCTGGGCGGCGCCACCAGGAAGAGAGGAGCAAAGCAATGCTAGGAGGTCCCATTGGACAAGCCCCCTGGGAACAGGTGCTTCTGATCGCATGCGGGCTTGGCGGAGAAGCTCTACCCCACCGGCCTTTATTCTCTATCACCTTTCCGACCGCGTCCCAGCCCTGGTGTCTGTGCCCCTGGACGGAGTGAAATGAGGATGGAGTAGTAGTGTGGGAAAGGGTTGCCACCCCCAACTAGGTGCCAGCTTCTTCTCACCCCTCCAAATGAAAGAAGGCAGGATAAATCACCACGGTGAACCCACTTCATAATGGGAGAGAGCACTCTCCTGGTCTCACGACGGGAAGAAAAGGTGTGCGAGACCCGCTAGGGACCGACCTGAACCCCATGTAGCCCCGAGCCGGCGTCGCCCTACAGGAAGAGTGGGGACAAATAACTCTTAGAGGTCAAATTGAACATGCTCCCTGGGAACAGGGTGCCAGGGAGCGGCACCCTGGCCTTGGCGGAGCAACACTTCCCCTCTGACCTTTCCTCTCTCTACCCTTCCCAACCCCGTCCCAGCGCCGGAGGCTGTGCCCCAGGGTGGATTGGAACAGAGGAAGGAGAAAAAGTGCTGGAAAGGTTCGTCACAGCCCACAAGCTGCCGACTTCACCCCACCCCTCCAAACCGGAAAGGGCAGGAGCAATCACCACAATGTACCCCACTTTGTAATAGGAATGAGCACCCTCCTCCCCCGCGATTTGAAGGAAAGGCACGCGAAACCCGCCAGGGCCTGACCTTGAACCCCAACCCATCCCCTGCCTGTCGGCGGCGGGCATGAAGAGAGGGGCCAAGCGAGGCTCGGAGGTCCTGGTGGACACGCCCCTGTGAACAGGGCACCATGTAGCGGCCCCCCGGGCTTCGCGTAACAATCTTTCCCCACTGATCTTTCTTTTCTCTCTCCCATTACCGACCCCGTTCCAGCCCAGGAGGCTGTGCACCCGGGCAGAATGTTAAAGAAGATGGAGAAGAAGTGTGGGAAAAGGTCGTCACCGCCCACCGGCTGCCGGCTTCTCCAAGCCCCTCTAATCCAAGGAGGGCAGGATCAAATACCACGGCAGCACTCCAATTTGTAATGGGAATAAGCACACTCCTGCCCCTGGGACGGGAAGGAAAGGCACGCGAGCCCCGCCAGGGACCGATCTCCCCCCCAAACTGCCCCCTGTCTCGCGCCGCCAACAGGAAGAGAGGGGCAAAGCAATGCTGGGAGGTCCTGGTGGACATGCGCACTGGGGACAGGGCGTCTGTGAGTGCATCCAGGGCTTGGCAGAGCAACCCATCCTCACCGACCTTTCCTCTCTCTCTCCCCTTCCCTACTCTTCCCAGCCCTGGAGGCTGTGCCCCCGGGCGGAGTGAAAAGAGGATGGAGTAGAAGAGCGGTAAAGGGTCATCACTGCCCACCGGGTGCCGGTTTCTTCAAAATCCTCCAAACCAACGAGGGCAGGATCAATCACCAAGGTGAACCCCCTTCTTAACAGGAACGAGCACACTCCTGGACCCGCGACTGAAATGAAAGGCATGCAAGACCTGCAAGGGACCGACCTCCACCCCATCCGGCCCCCCGCCGCTGGCGCCCGGCCGGAAGAGAGGGGCCAAGTGACTCTCAGAGATCACATTGGACACACCCACTAGGAACAGGGTGCCAGGGAACGGCAACTCTGGCCTTGGTGGAGCAACACTTCTCCACCGACCTTTCCTCTCTCTCTCCCCTTCCCAACTCCTCTGAACCCTGCCGGTTGTGCCCCCGAGCAGAGTGGAAAAGAGGATGGAGAAGAAGTGCAGGAAAGGGTCATCACCGCCCACAGGGTGCCAGCTCTGGCTCTTCCCCGCCCCTCCCAGCCAACGAGGGCAGGATTAACCTCCATGGCGACCCCCCACTTTTAAAAGGGATGAGCCCCCTCCTCCCCCCGCGACGGGAAGGAAAACACGCGAGACCCGCCACGGACCGATCTCCCAACCCACACCGCCCCCCGCCGTATGGCGGCCAGCAGGAAGAGAGGGGCCAAGTGACTCTCGGAGGTCCCGGTGGACACACCCCCTGGGAAAAAGGCGCTGTGGAGCACCCACCCGGGTTTGGTGGAGCAACCCTTCTCCACTGACCTTTCCTCTCTCTCTCCCATTCCCGACCCCGTCCCAGCCCCAGAGGCTGTGCACCCGGGCAGAATGTTAAAGAGGATGGTGAAGAAATGCGGGAAAGGGTCATCACCACCCACAGGTTGCCGGTTTCTTCATGCCCCTCCAAACCGAGGAAGGGAAAATCAAACACCATGGCGACCCCAGCTTCGTAACAGGAACCAGCACCCTTCTGCCCCCGTGATGGGAAGGCGCGGGAGACCGACCAGAGACTGACCTCACCCCCCAGCCGGACCCTGCTGGGCTTCACCCAGCAGAAAGAGAGGGGACATGTGACTCTCAGAGGTCATGTTGAATACGAACCCTTGGAACAGGGCGCCTCTGAGCGCATCCCGGGCTTGGCAGAGCAACCCTTACCCACCTACCTTTTCTCTCTCTCTCCCATTCCGGACCCCGTCCCAGCCCCGGAGGCTGTGCACCTGGGCGGAATGTTAAAGTAGAAGGAGAAGAAGTGCGGGAAAATGTCAACACCGCCCACCGCCTCCAGCTTTTCCAAGCCCCTTCAATCCAAGGAGGGCAGGATCAACTACCACAGTGACACTCCATTTGTAACGGGAATGAGCACCCTCCAGCCCTGCTGATGGGAAGGAAAGGCACGCAATACCCTCCAGGGACCTATCACCCCCCCAAACCGCGCCCTGTTGGGCGGCGCCAACAGGAAGAGAGAGGCAAAGCGATGCTGGGAGGTGTCGGTGGACACGCCCACTGGGGACAGGGCGCCTGTGAGAGCATCCAGGGCTTGGCGGAGCAACCCTTCCCCACCGACCTTTCCTCTCTCTCTCCCCTTCACGACTCTTCCCAGCCACGGAGACTGTGCCCCGGGGCGGAGTGAAAAGTGGATGGAGTAGAAGAGCGGGAAAGGGTCATCACGGCTCACCATGTGCCGGTTTCTTCAAAACCCTCCAAACCAACGAGGGCAGGAACAATCACCAAGGTGAATCCCCTTCTTAACGGGAACGAGCACCCTCCTGAACCCGCGACTGGAAGGAAAGGCGTGCGAGACCCTCTAGGGACCGACCTCCCCCCCATCCGGCCCCTCGCTGGTGGCGCCCAGAAGGAAGAGAGGGGCCAAGTGACTCTCAGAGGTCACATTGGACACACCCACTAGGAACAAGGTGCCAGGGAACGGCATCCTGTGCTTGGCAGTGCAATACTTCCCCACCGAACTTGCCTCTCTCTCTCCCCTTCCTGATAGGTCCAGCCCTGGAGGCTGTGCCCATGGACGGAGTGGAAAGCAGGATGGAGAAGAAGTTTGGGAAAGGGTCATCACCGAGCACAGGGTGCCGGCTCTCCCCGCCCATCCAAGCAGAGGAGGGCAGGATCAACCACCATGGCGACCCCCAGCTTCGTAACAGGAACCAGCACCCTCCTGCCCCTGCGACGGGAAGGCCCGGAAACCCGCCAGGGACCGAAATTATCCCACACACCGCCCCCTGCCGGGCGGCACCACCAAAAACAGAGCAGCAAAGCAATGCTAGGAGGTCCCATTGGACACGGCCCCTGGGAACAAGGCGCTTCTGAGCGCATGCGGGCTTGGCGGAGAAGCTCTTCCCCACCGACCTTTATTCTCTCTCACCTTCCCGACCGCGTCCCAGCCTTGGAGGCTGTGCCCCCGGGCGGAGTGAAAAGAGGATGGAGTTGAAGAGGGGGAAAGGGTCATCACCACCAACCGGGTGCTGGTTTCTTCAAAGCCCTCCAAACCAACGAGGGCAGGATCAATCACCATGGTGAGCCCACTTCATAACTGGAACAAGAACCCACCTGCCACCGCAATGGGAAAGAAAGGTGTGCGAGACCTGCCAGGTACCAATCTCCCCCCTCATCCGGTGCCCCGCTGGAGGTCACCCAGCAGGAAGAGATGGACCAAGTGAATTTCGGAGGTCACATTGGACACACCCACTAGGAACAGGGTGCCAGGGAACAGCACCCTGTGCTTGGCAGAGCAACACTTCCCCACCGAACTTTCCTCTCTCTCTCCCCTTCATGATACCTCCCAGCCCTGAAGGCTGTGCACACGGACAGAGTGGAAAGCAGGATGGAGAAGAAGTGTGGGAAAGGGTCGTCACCGACCACAGGGTGCCGGCTTCTCCCCACTCCTCAAAGCTGAGGAGGGCAGGATCAAACACCATGGCGACCCCCAGCTTCGTAACAGGAACCAGCACCCTCCTGTCCCCACGAGAGGAAGGACTGGAAGCCCCGCCAGAGACCGAACTTACCCCCCACAACGCCCCCCGCTGGGTGGCGCCACCAGGAAGAGAGGAGCAAAGCAATGCTAGGAGGTCCCATTGGACACGCCCCCTGGGAACTGGGCGCTTCTGAGCGCATTCGGGCTTGGCGGAGAAGCCCTTCCCCACCGACCTTTACTCACTCTATCACGTTCCCGACCGCGTCCCAGCCTGGAGGCTGTGCCCCAGGGCGTAGTGAAATGAGGATGGAGTAGAAGTGCGGGAAATGGTTGCCACCCCCAACTGGGTGCCAGCTTCTTCACACCCCTCCAAACGAAAGAGGGCAGGATAAATCACCACAGTGAAGCCCCTTCATAATGGGAAAGAGCACTCTTCTGGACTCACGACGGGAAGGAAAGGCGTGCGAGACCCGCTAGGGACGGATCTGAACCCCATCCAGCCCCAAGCCTGCGTCGCTCAACAGGAAGAGTGTGGCCAAGTAACTCTTAGAGGTCAAGTTGGACACGCCCCCTGAGAACAGGGTTCCAGGGAGTGGCACCCCGTCCTTGGCGGAGCAACACTTCCCCTCTGACCTTTCCTCTCTCTACCCTTCCCAACCCCATCCCAGCCCCGGAGGCTGTGACCCAGGGTGGATTGGAACAGAGAATCGAGAAGTGCTGGAAAGGTTCATCACCGCCCACAGGGTGCTGACATCATCCCGCCCCTCCAAGCCAGAGAGGGCAGGAGCAACCACCACGATGTACCCCACTTTGTAATTGGAATGAGCACCCTCCTCCACCCGCGATGTGAAAGAAAGTCGCGTGAGACCCGCCAGGACCTGACCTCCATCCCCACCCCATCCCCTGCCTGTTGGCAGCTGGCAAGAAGAGAGGGGCCAAACAGGCTCGGAGGTCCTGGTGGACACGCCCCCTGGGAACAAGGTGCCTTGCAGCGGCACCCAGGGCTTCGCATAGCAACCGTTCCACACCGATCTTTCTCCTCTGTCTCCCATTCCCGACCCCGTCCCAGCCCCGGAGGCTGTGCACCCAGGCGGAATGCTAAAGAAGATGGTGAAGAAGTGCAGGAAAAGGTCGTCACCTCCAACCGGGTGCCGACTTCTTCACACCCCTCCAAACCAACGAGGGCAGGATTAATCACCAAGGTGACCCCACCTTCATAATGGGAATGAGCACTCACCTGCCCACGCGATGGGACGAAAAAGCGTGCAATACCCGCCAGGGACAGACCTCTCCCTCCACCCCGCCAACCGATGGGCAGCTCCCAGCAGGAAGAAAGGGGCCAAGTGACTCTCGGAGGTCACATTGGACAAGCCCCCTGGGACCAGGATGCCAGGGAGTGGCACCCCGGGCTTGGTGGAGCAACACTTCCCCACCAACTTTTCCTCTCTCTCTCCCCTTCAGGACACCTCCCAGCCCTGGAGGCTGTGCCCATGGTCGGAGTGGAAAAGTGGATGGAGAAGAAGTGTGGGAAAGGGTTGTCACCACCCACAGGGTGCCGGCTTCTCCATGGACCTCCAAGCCGAGGAGGGAAGGATCAAACACCATCGAGACCCCCACCTTCGTAACAGGAACCAGCACACTTATGCCCCTGCGACGGGAAGGCCCGGGAGACCGGCCAGGGTCAGACATCACCCCCAGCCGGCCCCCCGCTGTGCGGTGCCCAGCAGGAATAGAGTGTCCATGTGACTCTCAGAGGTCACGTTGGACACGAACCTGGGAACAGGGCACCTCTGAGCGCATCCCGGGGCTTGGCGAAGCAACCGTTCCCCACAGACCTTTACTCTCTCTCTCACCTTCCCGACCCCGTCCCAGCCCTGGAGGCTCTACTCTGGGTGGAGTGGAAAAGATGATGGAGAAGAAGTGCTGGAAAGGGACATCACCGACAACCGGGTGCCGGCTTCTCCCCGCACCTCCAAGTCGAGGAGTGCAGGATCAACCACCACGGCGACCACCCACTTCGTAACAGGAACCAGCAGCCTCCTCCCACCATGACGGAAAGGAAAGGTGTGGGAGACTCGCCAGGGACCGACCTCCCAGCCCAACCCGCCCCACTTCGAGCAGGGGACAGCAGGAAGAGAGGGGCCAAGTGACTCTTGGAGGTCACGTTAGACACGCCCCCTAGGAACAGGGCGCAAGGAGCGGCACCCCTGGCTTGGCGGAGAAACACTTCCCTACCGAAATTTCCTCTTTCTCTCCCCTTCCTGACCCCATCCAAACCCCGGAGGCTGTGACCTTAGTGGATAGGAAAATAGGATGGAGAACAAGTGCATTAAAGGGTCGATCTGCCTACCCACTGCCAGATTCTCATCCCCCCTCCAAGCCAAAGTGGGCAGGATCAACCACCACGGCGACCCCCCACTTTGTAACGGTAAAGAACACACTCCTTCCTCCGCGACGGGAAAAAAGGCAGACGAGACCTGCCAGGGACCTATCTCCCCCCAAAAAAATGCCCCCTGTTCTGCGTCGCCAACTGGAAGAGACGGGCAAAGCGATGCTGGGAGGTCCCGGTGGACAAGTCCGCTGGGAACAGGGCCCCTTCAAGTGGAACCCTGGGCTTGGTGGAGCAACGCTCTCCCACAGACCTTTTCTCTCTCTCTCCACTTCCGGACCCCATATCAGCCATGGAAGCCATGCCCATGGGCAGAGTGAAAAGAGGATGGAGTAGAAGTGCAGGAAAGGGTCATCACCTCCCACCGGCTGCCGGCTTTCCCCACCCTTCCAAGACCAGGAGGGCAGGATCAACAACCATGGTGATCCCCCTCCTCCTAAGGGGAACGAACACAATCCTGCCCCCCCAAAGGGAAGAAAAGGCGTAGAGACCCGCTAGGTACTGACCTCCCCCATCAACACGTCCCCGGCCAGGGGGGTGTTCAGCAGGAAGAGAGGGGTCAAGTGTTCGGAAGTCCAGGTGCACAAGCCACCTACGAACAAAGCACCGCAGAGTGGCCCCCCGAGCTAGGCGAAGAAACATTTCCCCACCGACCTTTCCTCTCTCTCTCCCATTCCCACCCCGTCCCAGCCTCTGAGACTGTGCCCCCGGGCGGATTGGAAAAGAGGATGGAGAAGAAGTGGGAGAAAGGGTTGTCACCACCCACAGGGTGCCGGCTTCACCGAGCCCCTCGAAGCCTAAGAGGGCAGGAGCAACCAACACCGTGACTCCCCACTTTGTAACAGGAATGAGCACCCTCCTCCCTCCACGTTGGGAAGGAAAGTCACGAGAGACCCGTCAGGGCACGTCTTCCATTCCCACCCAATCCCCTGTTGGTCGGCGGCGGGCAGGAAGAGAGGGGCAAAGCGAGGCTCAGAGGTCCTGGTGGACATGCCCCTGGGAACAGGGCACCGCTGAGCACATCCAGGGCTTGGTGGAGCAACCCTTCCCCACCGACCTTTCCTTTCTCACTCCCCTTCCCTGACCTGGAGCCTGTGCCCCAGGGCTGAGTGAAAAGAGGATGGAGTAAAAGTGCGGGAATAAGTCGTCACCCCCCACTCGGTGCCGGTTTCTTCACACCCCTCCAAACCAAGGAGGGCAGGATCAATCACCATGGTGACACTCCCTTCATAAGTGGACGACCACCATCCTGCCACCGCGATGGGAAGGAAAGGGGTGCAAGACCCGCCAGGGACTGTCCACCCCCCCTAACCCGGCAACCTGATGGGCGGAGCCCAGCAGGAAGAGAGGGGCCAACTGACTCTCGGAGGTGAAGTTGGACAAGCCCCCTGGGAAAAGGGTGCCAGGCCAGGGAGCGACACCCCGGGCTTTGCGGAGCAAAGCTTCCCCACGGACCTTTTCTCTCTCTCTCCCCTTCCCGACCCCATATCAGCCCTGGAAGCCATGCCCCTGGGCGGAGTGAAAAGAGGATGGAGTAGAAGTGCAGAAAAGGGTCATCACCTCCCACCGGCTGCCGGCTTCCACCCACCCCTCCAAGACCAGGAGGGCAGGATCAATAACCATGGTGATTCCCCTCTTCCTAAGGGGAACGAACACCCTCCTGACCCCGCAAACGGAAGAAAGCGCGTGAAAGACCCGCTGGGTACCGACTTCCCCCATCAGCGCGTCCCCGGCCGGGGGGGTGTTCGGAGGTCCAGGTTCACAAGCCCCCTGGGAACAAGGCGCTGCAGTGCGGCCCCCCGACCTTAGCGAAACAACCCTTCCCCATCGACCTTTCCTCTCTCTCTCCCATTCACGACCCCGTCCCAGCCTCTGAGACTGTAGCCCCGGAAGGAGTGGAAAAGAGGATGGAGAAGAAGTGCGAGAAAGGTTCGTCACCACCCACAGGGTGCTGGCGTCACCCCGCCCCTCGAAGCCGAAGAGGGCAGGAGCAACCAACACGGCGATCCCCCACTTTGTAACGGGAATGAGCACCCTCCTCCCCCTGCGTTGGGAAGGAAAGTCACGCGAATCCCGCCAGGGCCCGTCTTCCATCCCCACCCAATCCCCTGCAGGTCAGCGGAGGGCAGGAAGAGAGGGGCAAAGAGAGGCTCAGATGTCCTGGTGAACATGCCCCCTGGGAACAAGGCACCGCTGAGCGCATCCAGGGCTTGGTGGAGCAACACTTTCCCACCGACGTTTCCTCTCTCTCTCCCCTTCCCAGCCCCGGAGGCTGTGCCCCAGGGCTGAGTGAAAAGAGGATGGAGTAGAAGTGGGGGAATAATCTTCATCCCCCACCATGTGCCGATTTCTTCACACCCCTACAACCAACAAGGGCAGGATCAATCACCATGGTGACACCACCTTCATAACTGGAACGAGCACCATCCTGCCACCGAGACGGGAAGGAAAGGCGTGCAAGATCCGCCAGTGACAGACCACCTCCCCAAAACCGGCAACCCGCCGGGCGGCGGCCATAAGGAAGAGAGGGGCCAAGTGACTCTCGGAGGTCACGTTGGACAAGCCCCCTGGGAAAAGGGTGCCAGGGAGCGGCACAACGGGCTTTGCAGAGCAACACTTCCCCACCAACTTTCCCCTCTCTCTCCCCTTCAGGACACCTCACAGTCCTGGAGGCTGTGCCTATGGGCGGAGTGGAAAAGAGGATGGAGTAGAATGTGGGAAAGGGTCATCACCACCCACAGGGTGCCGGCTTTTCCAAGCCCTTCCAAGCTGAGGAGGTGAGGATCAAACAACATGGCAACCCCCAGCTTCGTAATAGGAACCAGCACCCTTCTGCCCCCGCGATGGGCAGGCCCGGGAGTCCGGCCAGGGAATGACCTCATCCCCCAGCCGGTCCCCCGCTGGGCACCGCCCAGCAGGAAGAGAGGGTCCAAATGACTCTCCAGGTCACGTTGGACACGAACCCTGGGGACAGAGCACCTATGAGCGCATCCTGGGCTTGGCGGAGCAACGCTTCCCAAAGACCTTTTCTCTCTCTCTCCCCTTCCCAATCCCATATCAGCCCTGGAAGCCATGCCCCTGGACGGAGTGAAAAGAGGATGGAGTAGAAGTGCATGTAAGGGTCGTCACCTCCCACCGACTGCCGACTTCTACCCACCCCTGCAAGACCAGGAGGGCTGGATCAACAAACATGGTGATCACCCTCTTCCTAAGGGGAACGAACACCCTCCTAACCCCGCAAAGGGAATAAAAGGTGTGAGAGACCCGCTAGGTACCCACCTCCCCCATCAACACATCCTCGGCCGGGGGGCGTTCAGGAAGAAGAGAGGGGTCAAGCATTCAGAGGTCCAGGTGCACAAGCCCCCTGGGAACGAGGCACCACAGACTGGCCCCATGAGCTTGGCGAAGCAACCCTTCGCCACCGACCTTTCCTCTCTCTCTCCCATTCCCGAGCCCTTCCCAGACTCTGAGACTGTGCCCCAAGGCTGGAGTGGAAAAGAGGATGGAGAAGAAGTGTGAGAAAGGGTTGTCACCATCCACAGGGTGCCGGCGTCAACATGCCCCTCCAAACCAACGAGGGCAGGATCAACCACCACGGGGACACCCAAATTTTAACGGGATGAGCAACCTCCTCCCCCTGCGACGGGAAGGAAAAGCACGTGAGACACACCACGGACGGACCTCCCCACCCACACCGC
This sequence comes from Aplodontia rufa, assembly GCA_004027875.1. Lineage (NCBI taxonomy): Eukaryota > Metazoa > Chordata > Mammalia > Rodentia > Aplodontiidae > Aplodontia > Aplodontia rufa. Next base: position 5,863 of record PVKS010020485.1, on the reverse strand, counting down.
CCCCGCCGGGTGGCACCTAGCAGGAAGAGAGGGGCCAAGTGACTCTCGGAGGTCCCAATGGACATGCCCCCTGGGAAAAAGGCGCTGTGGAGCGGCCCCCCGGGTTTGGCAGAGCAATCTTTCCCCACCAACCTTTCCTCTCTCTCCCATTCCGGACCCTTCCCATTCCCGGAGGCTGTGCCCCCGGGCTGAGTGAAAAGAGAATGGAGTAGAATTGCGGGAAAGGGTCGTCACCCCCAACCGGGTGCCGACTTCTTCACACCCCTACAAAGCAACGCGGGCAGGATCAATCACCATGGTGACCCCACCTTCATAACGGGAACGAGCACCAACCTGCCCACGCGATGGGAAGGGAAAGCATGCGATACCCGCCAGGGACCGAACTATCTCCACACCCCGCCAACAGAAGGGCGGATCCCAGCAAGAAGAAAGGGGCCAAGTGACTCTGGGAGGTCTCGTTTGACGCATTCCCTGGTAACAGGGCGCCACGGAGTGGCTCCCCGGCCTTGATGGAGCAATCCTTCCCCACCTACCTTTCCTCTCTCTCTCCCTTTCCTAACACCATCCCAGGCCCGGAGCTTGTGCCCTGGGGCTGAGTGAAAAGTGGACGGAGTAGAAGTCCACGGAAAGTCTTGTCACTCCCCTTCAGGTGCCAGCGTTTCCCCGTGCATCCAAGCCAACCAGGGCAGGATCAACCACCACGGCGAACGCCCCATCGTAAAGGTAAGGAGCACTCTCCTGCCACCGTGATGGGAAGGAAAGGATGCGAGACACGCCAGAGACCGACCTCCCCCCAACCCGGCCCTTGCCGGGCAGCGGACAGCAGAAAGAGAGGGGCCAAGTGACTCTCAGAGGTCAAGTTAGACACGCCCCCTAAGAACAGGGTGCTAAGGAGCGACACCCCGGACTTGGCGGAGCAAAGCTTCCCCACAGACCTTTTCTCTGTCTCTTCCCTTCCCAACACCATCTCAGCCCTGGAAGCCATGCACCTGGGTGGAGTGAAAAGAGGATGGAGTAGAAGTGCAGGAAAGAGTCATCACCTCCCACCAGCTGCTGGCTTCTACCCACCCCTGCAAGATCAGGAGGGCAGGATCAACAACCATGGTGATCCCCCTCTTCCTAAGGGGAACCAATAACCTCCTGCCCCTGCAAAGGGAAGAAAAGGTGTGAGAGACCCGCTAGTTAATGTCCTCCACCATCAACCTGTCCCCGGCCGGGGGGGGCGTTCAGCAGGAAGAGAGGGGTCAAGCGAATTTTGGAGGTCCAGGTGCACAAGCCCCCTGGGAACAAGGCGCCGCAGAGCGGCCCCCCGAGCTTGGCGAAGCAACCCTTCCCCACCGACCTTCCCTCTCTCTCTCCCATTCCCGACCCCGTCCCAGCCTCTGAGACTAATCCCCCGGACGGAGTGGAAAAGAGGATAGAGAAGAAGTGTGAGAAAGGGTCGTCACCACCCACAGGGTGCCGGCTTCACCCCGCCCCTTGAAGCCGAAGAGAGCAGGAGCAACCAACAAGGTGACGTGACACTTTGTAAAGGGAATGAGCACCCTCCTCCCCCCGCGCTGGTCAGGAAAGTCACGCGAGACCTGCCAGGGCCCGACTACCATCCCTACCCAATCCCCTGCCGGTCGGCGGCGGGCAGGAAGAGAGGGGCAAAGTGAGGCTTGGAGGTCCTGGTGAACATGCCCCCTGGGAACAGGGCACCGCTGAGCGCATTGAGGGCTTGATGGAGCCACACTTCCCCACCGACCTTTCCTCTGTCTCTCCCCTTCCCAGCCCCAGAGGCTGTGTCTCAGGACTGAGTGGAAAGAGGATGGAGAAGAAGTGTGGAAATAATTCGTCACCCCCCACCGGGTGCCGGTTTCTTCACACCCCTCCAAACCAAGGAGGGCAGGATCAATCACCATGGTGACACCCCCTTCATAACTGGAAGGAGCACCATCCATCCACCGCTATGGGAAAGAAAGGCGTGCAAACCCGCCAGGGACCGACCAACCCCCCAAACCCGGAAATACGCCAGGCAGCACCCAGCAGGAAGAGAGGGGCCAAGGGACACTCAGAGGTGAAGTTGGACAAGCTACCTGGGAACAGGGTGCCAGAGAGCAGCACCACGGGCTTGGCAGAGCAACACTTCCCCACCAACTTTCCTCTCTCTCTCCCCTTCATGACACCTCCCAGCCCTGGAGGCTGTGCCTACAGCAGAGTGGAAAAGAGGATGGAGAAGAAGTGCGGGAAAGTGTCGTCACCTCCCACAGGGTGCCGGCTTCTCCATGCACTCCAAGCTGAGGAGGGGAGGATCAATAAACATGTCGACCCCCAGCTTCGTAACAGCAACCAACACCTTCTGCCCCTGCGATGGAAAGGCCCTGGAGACCGGCCAGGGACTGACCTCATCCCCCAGCTGGCCCCCTGCTGGGCGGCACCCAGCAGGAAGTGGGGGCCAAGTGACACTCAGAGGTCACGTTGGACACGAACCCTGGGGACAGGGCACCTTTGAGCGCATCCCGGGCTTGGCGGAGCAAACCTTCCTCACAGAACTTTATTCTCTCTCTCACCTTGCCGACCCCGTCCCAGCCCTGGAAGCTGTACCCCGGGTGGAGTGGAAAAGAGGATGGAGAAGAGGTGCGGGAAAGGGACATCACCGCCCACCAGGTGCTGGCTTCTCCCCGCCCCTCCAAGCCAAGGAGTGCAGGATCAACCACAACTGCGACCACCCACTTCGTAACAGGCACCAGCAGCCTCCTCCCACCGCGACTGAAAGGAAAGGCGTGGGAGACTCGCAAGGGACCGACCTCCCAGCCCAACCTGCCCTACTCCGGACGGCGGACAGCAGGAAGAGAGGGGCCAAATGACTCTCGGAGGTCACGTTGGACACGCCCCCTAGGAATAGGGCGCCAAGGAGCGGCACCCCTGGTTTGGCGGACCAACACTTCCCCACCGATCTATTCTCTTTCTTTCCCCTTTCCGACCCTGTCCCAGCCCCGGAGGCTGTGCCCTTAGTGGATTGGAAATGAGGATGGAGAACAAGTGCATTAAAGGGTCGTCACCGCCCACCGGCTCCCGGATTCTCCTCGCCCCTCCAACCCAAAGTGGGCAGGATCAACCACCACAGGGAACCCCCACTTTGTAACGGGAAAGAACACACTCCTGCCTCCGCGACGGGAAAGAAAGGCACACGAGACCCGCTAGGGAACTATCTCTCCCCCCTAAAATGCCCCCTGTCGGGCGGCACCAACAGGAAGAGAGGGGCAAAGCGATGCTGGGAGGTCCCAGTGGACACGTCCCCTTGGAACAGGGCCCCTTCAAGCGGCACCCCGGGCTTGGCGGAGCAACGCTTCCCCACAGACCTTTTCTCTCTCTCTTCCGTTCCCGACCCCATCTCAGCCCTGGAATCCATGCCCCCGGGCGTTGTGAAAAGAGGATGGAGTAGAAGTGCAGGAAAGGGTCGTCATCTCCCACCGGCTGCCGGCTTTCCCCACCCCTCCAAGACCAGGAGGGCAGGATCAACAACCATGGGGATCCCCCTCTTCCTAAGGGGAACGAACAAAATCCTGCCCCCGCAAAGGGTAGAAAAGGCATGAGAGACCCGCTAGGTACCGACCTACCCCATCAACACGTCCCCGGCCAGGGGGGTGTTCAGCAGGAAGAGAGGGGTCAAGCGTTCGGAGGTCCAGGTGCACAAGCCGCCTACAAACAAGGCACCGCAAAGCGGCCTCCCGAGCTCGGCGTAGAAACATTTCCCCACTGAACTTTCCTCTCTCTCTCCCATTCCCACCCCGTCCCAGCCTCTGAGACTGTGCCCCCGGGCGGAGTGGAAAAGAGGATGGAGAAGAAGTGTGAGAAATGTTGGTCACCACCCACTGGGTGCTGGCTTCACCCCGCCCCTTGAAGCCGAAGAGGGCAGGAGCAACCAACACGGCGACCCCCCTCTTTGTAAAGAGAATAAGCACCCTCCTCCCCCTGCGTTTAGAAGGAAAGTCACGCGACTCCCGCCAGGGCCCGACTTCCATCCCCACCCAATCCTCTGCCGGTCGGCGGCGGGCAGGAAGAGAGGGGCAAAGAGAGGCTCGGAGGTCCTTGTGAACATGCCCCCTGCAAACAGGGCACCGCTGAGCGCATCCAGCACTTGGTGGAGCCACACTTCCCCACGGACCTTTCCTTTGTCTCTCACCTTCCAAGCCCCAGGGGCTGTGCCCCAGGATTGAGTGAAAAGAGGATGGAGTAGAAGTGCGGGAATAAGTCGTCACCCCCCACCGGGTGCTGGTTTCTTCACGCCCCTCCAAAACAACGAGGGCAGGATCAATCACCATGGTGACCCCACCTTCATACCTGGAACAAGCACCATCCTGCCTCCGCGACGGGAAGGAAAGGCGTGCAAACTCGCCAGGGACCGACCAACCCCCCAAACCCGGCAACATGCCAGGCAGAGCCCAGCAGGAAGAGAATGGCCAAGTGACTCTCAGACGTGAAGTTGGACAAGCCCCCTGGGAACAGGGTGCCAGGGAGCGCACCCCTGGCTTGGTGGAGCCTAACTTGCCCACCAAACTTTCCTTTCTCTCCTCACTTCAGTACACCACCCAGCACTGGATGCTGTGCCCTGGGCAGAGTGGAAAATAGGATAGAGAAGAAGTGCCGCTAAGGGTCGTTACCACCCACAGGGTGCCGGATTCTCCATGCCCCTCCAAGCCAAAGAGGTGAGGATCAAACACCATGGCGACCCCCAGCTTAGTAATAGGAACCAGCACCCTCCTGCCCCCGCGACGGGAAGTACCGGGAGACCGGCCAGGGACTGACCTCATCCCCCAGCCGGCCCCTCTCTGGGCGGCGCCCAGCAGGAAGAGGGGAGCCAAGTGACTCTCAGAGGTCATTTTGGACAGGAAACCTGGGAACAGGGCTCCTCTGAGCGCATCCCAGGCTTGGCGGAGCAACCCTTCCCCACAGACCTTTACTCTCTCTCTCACCTTCCCGACCCCGTCCCAGCCCTGGAGGTTGTACCCCGGGTGGAGTGGAAAAGAGGATGCAGAAGAAGTGCGGGAAAGGGTCATCACCACCCACCAGGTGCTGGCTTCTCCCCGTCCCTCCAAGCCGAGGAGTACAGGATCAAACACCACTGCGACCCCCCACTTCGTAACAGGAACCAGCAGCCTCCTCTCACAACAACGGAAAGGAAAGGCATGGGACATTCGCCAGGAACCGAACTCCCAGCCCAACCCGCCCCACCCCGGGCGTAGGACAGCAGGAAGAAAGGGGCCAAGTGACTCTCGGAGGTCCCGTTAGACATGCCCCCTAGAAACAGGGCGCCATGAAGTGGCACCCTGGGCTTGGCGGAGCAACACTTCCCCAACGAACTTTCATCTTTCTCTCCCGTTCCCGACCCAGTCTCAGCCCCGGAGGCTGTGCCCTTAGTGGATTGGAATAGAGGATGGAGAACAAGTGCGTTAAAGGGTCGTCACAGCCCACTGGCTGCCGGATTCTCATCGCCCCTCCATGCCAAAAAGGTCAGGATCAACCACCACGGCGATCCCCCACTTTATAACATAAAAGAGAACACTCCTGCCTCCGCGACGGTAAAGAAAGGCACACGAGATCCGCCAGGGACCTATTCCCCCTCCAAAACGCCCCCTGTCTGGCGGATCCAACAGGAAGTGACGGGCAAAATGATGCTGGGAGGTCCCGGTGGACACGTCCCCTGGGAACAGGGCCCCTTCAAACGGCACCCCGGCTTGGCGGAGCAACGCTTCCCTACAGACCTTTTCTATCTCTCTCTCCTTCCCGACCCAGTCTCAGCCCTGGAAGCCATGACCCCGGGTGGAATGAAAAGAGGATGGAGTAGAAGTGCAGGAAAGAGTCATCACCTCCCACCGGC
>PVKS010020484.1:0-36782 GCA_004027875.1 Aplodontia rufa | reverse complement strand
AGGAACCAGGTAGGAGGGGATGGTACCTCGGACTTGAGGGGATGAAGGGAAGTGGCCAGGTGTGGGAGGTGGCATGGCCATATGCAGTGGGACCCATCAGCATCTCCAGTTCTCAGGGCTGCTGTGGACTCTGGGCACAAATCCTGGTACTGAGGGTGACTTGCTATGCCGGCTTTTATTGCTACTATCAGAGCCAGTATGGGTTGATGGATGCCATGTAAATATTGATGTAAGGGGAGGACAGCACTTTCGTAGTTCATCACTGTGTGATCAGCAAGCCTGCCTTACGCCCTCCCATCCTAGCAGCCAGCCCCACCTGAGGGATCCACAGGAACAGGAAGGCTGTTCTGGTGGTAAGATCTGAGGTCATGAGAGGTCAAAGTCACCCAGCTCTTATCCCAATCCCTGTCCTGAAAGAACGGTAACCAGCCATTAGCATTATCCACTTCCCCTTCCCCATGGGAACCGGCTTGTTATTATCCTGAGACACTGGATTGCCCTCTCGGAGACTGTTTCCCCATCTTAAAAATAGGGACGCTATCAGCGTATATGCAGCGGGAACAGAAGGGGGTGTCCTGTAAGTAAGTTCTTGGCCTGACCCCCGCCAGGATGGCTGTGGGCTTCTGGAGCCCTCGCTGGTTCCAGCTCCCACCAGGCTCACTGCACCCAGGGGAGCTGCTGCTTCCACAAAGGCAGGAAATGGCAGTTTTCCAAGTCCTGGCTGTCCGGGGGCCTGGTCATCTCAGGGGATGGCGCCCGCCAGGCGGGCTGGTCTGGTTCTGAGTGACTGCTGGAGTCAACCGCAAAACCCAAAGTCACCCAGTAAAGCAGGAGCACAGGGGACTCAAACTGCGCCTAGCACCCAAGGGAAGGGGCAGACATTGGCCATGAGGGCCTGGTGCTGCCATCTTCTGGCATCTCTCTGTAAGTGCAAGCCCAGCCAACAGGCGTGCTCAGGGTCGAACCAGAATGCCTTATCCTGGGAACATCGGCTGTGTGTGAACCACAGGGCATGATGGGAGAGGAGTCTGTGATGGGAAAGAGACACACCCTTGCCTAGAATGCTTCCGTGATGAACAGATGGATACAGGAAATTTAATGACAGTAGACGTATTCCGCAAGAGATCACTGGGAGGAGGTGATGTCTGAGTTAGGCTTTAAAGCATGAGTAGGAGTTTGGTGCACAAGGAGACGGAAGGATATGCCAGACACGGGGTATAGCAGCCTCAGAGACCCATAGATGGGGCAGTGAAGGGTGTGTTTGGATAGCAAGTCGGGTCAGTGCTACGGAGGATTCTTGAATAATGGAACCAGAACAATGTGTCTGGGGATGAGATCTGAGAAAAGTCATGTCACATACACTCAGCTTCTTCCCCAAGGTACCTGGCCAGGTGCATCGAGGTAAAAACCTGCAGGAGCTTCCTACTCCGTGGCTGAGTTTTACACACAACCCCACCAGGTGGCGATCTCGGTCCTCAGTTCCTCCCAGGCTGGGCCAAGAGCTCCTGGGATCTGCTCCAAATTAGTCCCTCATCTATCACGGGCCCTTTCAGTGGTCATAGAGAGGCAGTCGGGCAGGGGTTCAGGGTAGGCAACTGAGATGCAGCTGGAACATGCAGTCAGGAGTGAGTAGGATTTTAACCAAGTCTCAGCTCCAGGGCCTACTAGCTTTATGATGCTGGGCAAGTTATCCCCTGAGCCTCAGTCTCTTCATCTCCAAAATGGACATCTGTATGAAGAGACTAAAACGATGACCAGAACATAAGTGTTAAATAGATGCCAGTTAGAAACCCCCAGGGCTATCAGAGAAAAGACAGTGGCCTGTGGCAGGGAGCCCAGGTCTCATCATGACTTTGTCCCAGACCTGCTGTGTGGCTGCAGGCAGGCTCTGGCCCTCTCTTGGCTATAGCATCCTCATCTATAACATGGAGACAGTGATCTCAGACACTGTGAAATCCAGTGACCCCAGTGGTCACCCAGCGAAGTCTGGCAGGTTGCCTGGCAGATGTGGTTGTGAGGAGTCTTCTGCTCTCACTGGCTTGGTACTTGGGAACTCTGACCCCACTATGCATGGCATCTCCTGCACACTCATGCCAAGCTCCATAAAACTGTCAGGGGTGGGGTTTATGGGCCTTGTGCTTCCTCACAGAGCAAAAGTGGCCATAGCTAGATGGCCTTTATGAGTTTACAAAGGGCCATACCCACTCCACTTCCAAGGAGTGCATCTGACCTGGCCACCAGTGGACAGGGGCCAAGACTAGCACGCAAGACCTGAGCTAGGTAACTTTTACCCGGCACTACTATCCAGGCCACCAGGGACTCTTCTGTCATAAGTGACCGATTGTCCCCAGGTGAGGTGTTTGCTTCCTGTCTGGCAGTAGCACCCTGGTCAATGCATGCGTGATCGCCCTGCCTATCAAGTCCCTGAGCAAAACTGTGTGCCAGGCCCTGTCCTAGGTGCTGGCCATTCAGCCCCCTACAAAATGGGTAAAGCTCCGGGAACTTTCAGTGCTGGGTTGACAGCCAATAAATGATTAATACATGATATAAGATCTTGGATGATGATAGAGGCTCTGGAGGAAAGGAAGCAGGGGAGGAGCGGGGGGCGGGGTGCCATTTTAGCCAGGGAGGACCTGGCTGCATGCACAGATAGGGAGGAAGAGAGGAAATGTACTTGATCCCTGGGAGCCCAATTTGTAGGTGAGAAAAATGAAGCTCAGAGAGGTGTAGCAACTTGCCCAAGGTCACAGAGCAATGCATGGCAGAACTGGTGCCCACTGACCTGTGCCCTGACATACCTGTTCTGCATTTTTTTTAATGTTTTTTTTCCTCAGGGCTGAGGACTGAACTCGGGGCCTTGCACGTGCTAGGCAAGCGCTCTGCCACCGAGTTAAATCCCCAACCCCCCTGGTCTACATTTTGACCCATTTTCCCTGAGACCCAAATATCTGACTGCGGTCTGTCTCCACTGGCCGTGTCCCACTCCCTCCCAAGGTTAGCTTGATTCTGTTTCCTGTCTGCTGCAGTCCCGTTTCACAGATGGGCAAACTGGGGCCAGAAAGACCATGCCTGATGGGCAGTCAGCACCCAGACCTATGCCCAGTTGAGTCCACAGCCCTGGCTGATAATAGGGGAGTCCTGGGCTCCTGCCCCCACCCACCCAGCCTTGGGTTCCCACCCTGGGCTGCCACAGTCATCTCTGCTTCTGTTGCTTCCACCAGGCCAGAAAAACCTGCTGGGCAAGACTGGTTGCTGCTGCCACCATTAGACCCGACTTGGTCCTTGGGGTTTTTTTTTTTTGACAGTCAGGATTCAGCCCAGCCCCTCATCCCTTTGGGTAGGTGAGTGTTAGGGTCACAGGCAGGGACAAACCTAGCCATGACTGCTCCCCAAGGGACACACAGTTACTCCCATGGAAGAGGAGATGGCAGACACACACGCCCAGACTCAATGGAGACTCACACTCCCAGCACAGCCTGCTGCAGGGGACTGGCAGGCCCAGGCCCCGCTCAGGCTCCTGTGGCCTCCTTCCCCGCTCCAGCTGCCCAAGGCTCACCAAGCAAGGCCATCTGCACTCCATCCAGCCCACCAGGGCCAGGGTCACCTGAACCCTCATTCACTTCTTCCTGGAGGCTCCAAATTGTCCCTGGACTTAGGGTGTGGTGGGGTTGAGGCCCAGAGAGCAGCTGTGAGTCCAAGAGGTTCTCAGATGCTTCAGAGCTCCGTCCTGGCTTTGAGGGATGACTAAGGCCAAGACCAGGCAGAGGAAAGAGATGAGGCATGACTTCTGGGGAGGGGGATGAAGAAAAAGGCCAGGAGACAGGTCAGGCTGAGAGAGAGGATGCCCAGATGCTGAGCACAGGGATAGCAGGATGCAGGAGCCCTGCCTGCCCTCAGACAGGGACCAGGCCACCTCCTCCAGCCTCAGCAGTGCCAGCACAGCTGCCCGAGTGGCTGTGGGCTGGCCTCTCTGCTCTCTGGGCCTCCCTCTCCTCAGGTATAAGAAGCAAGTTTGGACCAGGTGAGGGAAAGGACAAGACCTGCCATTTGCTGAGCACCTACTATGTGCTGTGCAAAAGGAAGAGGCTGGTACCTTCCCCAGATTTGAGAATTTCGAGTTCTGAATTTTGAAAGTTCTAGAATTCCTGGGTTCCTCCACTCACTGACCTTCTTGTACTGTCAGAAAATGCTTTTGTTCTGGTTAATTCTCCAGGCCACTGCAGATGACTTGGAAATTACAAAATGCCCCGAGTTGTGGCGATTAGGGTTGAAATCTTATTCAAACTTTCCATACCCCTTTGTTTCCTGACTCAGGCTCCTCCTTGAGGCCAGCATGGTGTCAGGGCCTTTTACCTCTCAACTGGGTGTCCCAGAACCTCTTGACCAGCCTCATAGAGACACTCTTCCTCCTGTACTCCAGCCAAGGTCCAAGCTCATTTGAGGACCATGCTGAGGGGCCATGGGCTCACAGGCTGCCTCTGGGGAGCACATGGCCTCTGGGAAGCTGCAGCAGGCCAGACAGGGTGGGGCCCCTGTCCCCTGCCTACCTTCCTCAGCCTCCCAGGCACATGGACACACACATCCCACACCAACAGCACGAGCAGCTTAGTCACCGGGAACAATGCTCAGCGATGGCACTGAAGAGGCTTGGCCTCAGGTTTGAGGACCATTGCTCCACCTGCTCCAGAGCCTGTTTCCACCACAGGGAGAACTGGCTCCTTTAGAGAGGAGCTGCTTTGAATGCTGGTCACAACATAGGGGGTTGGGCATGCCACTGGGGCACCTGCTTCAGGGTTGTGGTTCTTAGCTCAGAAGCCTCCAGAAGCAGGTGTTAAGAACAATGCGTTCTGCGGGATGCAGTGGAGCATGCCTGTGATCCCACCAACTCAGGAGGCTGAGGCAGGAGGATTCAGAGTTTGAGGCCAGCCTGGGCAACTTAGTGAGACCCTGCCTTAAAGTAAAACAAATGAAAAGGTTTGGGGGATGTAGCTTGTTGGTGGCAAAGTGCCCCTGGGCTCAATCTCACTCTGGTGAGGAATTAAACTTGGGTAGTGGGTGGGGATGTTCCTTTCCCAAAGTCCCAGCTGCATGGGGCTCTCAGGGCCTCCTCTGCCTCCCTGCCCTTTCAGTGTCCAGTATGCAAGTTGTGAGCAGTAGGTGATAAAAAAGGCTACAGGAGGGGCTGAGGGACCTGAGGAAACCCCCTGCCTCTCATGAGGGATTGTGAGGTGGCTCTTGGAAGGGTCATTTTACCGGGACCTTGAAACATAAGTCGTAGTATAAGAATTCCTTGCAGCCGGAGGAAAAAACTTATGCAAAGGCCTGGAGTTGTGTTAAGAAGTGGAGAAGGGGGCTGGAGTGGTGGCTCAGAGGTTACGGTGCTTGCCTGGCGTGCACAAGTACACGGTTTCAAACCCCAGCACCCACGTACACAGCTAAGTGTTGGAGCAATGAAAGCCATGTGGGAAAACTCAATAAAAATTGATTCTGTCTCTCTCTCTCTCTCTCACTGTCCTTCTCTCTTTAAAAAGAAAAAGAAAAAAAAAAAGAAGTGGAGAGGGGGACTGGAGCTGTAGCTCGGCAGTTTCAGCACTCGCCTGGCATGCGCTAGTACGCGAGTTCAAACCCCAGCACCACGTATCCAATGAAGTCTCAGAGCAACGAAAGCCACATGAAAAACTAAATAAAATTGATTCTCTCTTTCTCTCTCCATCTCTCACTTTCGCTCTCTCTTTAAAAAAAAAGTGCAGAGGGGTCCTGCCAAGTGGTGAGAATCCTTGATTACCTTGAACACATCTCTATCTTTTATTGATTGATTTACTTTTGTTGTTGTTGTTGTGTGTGCGCTGCTGATTGAACCCGGGGCCTCGCACATGCTAGGCAAGTGCTGTACTACTGAGCTACACCCCCCAGTCCCACGTTTTATAATCTCCAGTCTTTACTCCTAAACCTTTAACAAAGCCGCACACTGGCCCAGGGCTGACGGGTGCAGGAAGCGAGCAGGGGCAGGCATGGCTAAGAGAGCATAGGTCAGGTAGGCCTGAAGGGGAGAATCAGCTTGTAACCAAATCGTTCAGCAAAACTGTAATTTAGAACCTAGGAGGTTTTTATTTTCTTTCAGCCACCACTCAGTCTCTGTACTGAGGTTTGGATCTCATTTAGCCCTAAATGTGAGCAGGAGGCGGAGGGGTCGTCTCCCTCACAATGGCCTCATGTAGCCCTGTCCTGAAAGCCTCCCCACTCTTAGCCCCACCAGCCACTTGAATAGCACACCTGTCCTCGGCCCTCTCAACTGCCTTCTGGTTGGGAGCAGGGTTGTTTTGAGTTCTCCCTCTGGCTCCTAGCCTGGCCTCATGGGCCCAGGACAGCCATGGCAGTCCCAAGTCACCCTCCCCTCACCTGCAAGGTGTGTGGCTGAGCTCTAGGTGTGGCAGGGGAGGACACCAAGGTGCAGAGGCAGCTGAGAGTCAAGCCAGGGAGGGGAAGAGAGTAGGAGGGCGGGCCTGGGCCTCAGGGGGGCACGGCCCATGAAGCAACATGGTAGAGAAGAACCAGACAGGGAATAAGATCTAGGACATAGCAATATCATAATTGGAATGATTGTTATTGTCCTATGATGATGATCAATCTGGGAGCATGTTAGGACAGGTATGAGCTCGGATGTGGCCCCAGCCTTGGCCGACCTTGCTGTGTAGCACTAGGCAGGTTGTAACTGCACTTGGAGCCTCAGTTTCCCTGTTATTCGAAGGGCCTGATTTCCTCCTCGTGGGAGGCAGGCCCAGCTCCACTTCTGCCTCAGGGAAGGGCATCATGGTCGTTGTACCTTCAAACTGTCCTGACCACATCAGCAGCATCTTTGGTTCCAGTCCTGCATGGCCTGTCTTGGTATCTGGTGTCTGATGTGCCAAGCGTGGGAGACTTGGGGCAGGTCCCTCTGCTCTGTCGGTGCCAGGCAGGATCTGCCTTGCTGGCCATCTGGGCTGGAAGGGATTTGGTAGTGGGCTGGAAGACTGGGAGATGAGGAAGGAGCCCATCAGCTTCATCATAAAGGATATGAAGACAATAAGCTGCATATGTAGTCTGAGGGTGTAAGATTTTATCCTGAGGGCAGTGGGGAACCACAGAAAGTTCTTGGGTAGGGGGAGGATGGACTTATAGCAGCCAATGTGCCTGAGATCCTCACATACCAGCAGGCTTTGGTCTGAGTCCGGATGACCTTAGGATTTACTCCTCAAGGAACTGCAGGGTCTTAGAACGGATGATGGAAGGAGAATGTCAAGCTGAGAACAATATTGAAGAGATGTGAACGAGATAGCGTCTGTTCATGATTCACTAGGAGGTAGCCATTTAATGTTTCCAACAAGCCGTAACATTTTCTGCTCACTTACCCTAAGTGAAGTTAATTATTACTAGGAAACTGAGGTTCAGAGAAGTTAAGGACTTGCCTAAGGTGGCACAGCAAGAAAGTGACCTGGTTCAGAGCCCACACCCTTCACCCCGTATTCCAGTGCCAGGGGGATTCCCCAGGTCTTACAGAGTCAGCTCACTGAGCTCTTCCCCACCTCTATCTCCGCTTGACTTGAGGTCTTGCCATGAGGAAGGCCTGCTTCTGGGCGGTGCTGAGCGGTGGGATCTGATACAGCTATGGTCCTCTCTCCTAGCTATGGGGACCAGGTGCAGCACTTCAAGGTACTACGGGAGGCCTCAGGGAAGTACTTCTTGTGGGAAGAGAAGTTCAACTCCCTAAATGAGCTGGTTGACTTCTACCGCACCACCACCATCGCCAAGAGGCGACAGATCTTCCTGCGGGATGAGGAGCCCCTTCTCAAGGTAGGGGGTGGGAGGTCGGCGGGCGCAGGCGGAGGGGAACTTCTGCTTCTCCTATCCGCAGCAGGGAAGATGCCCACAGGTCTGCCCTCCCTTCCTGCCCCAGCAACTTACTCCAGGAGGAGGGACAGCCCCGGTTCTGGTGTGAGATTCTGGTGGCAGCTGAAACCAGCAAATATGGGAAAAGGGGAAAGATAAGGGACACGGAAAACTCCACGGGGGCAGACAGCAGCCGGCTTGTCAGCTCCTAGAATAGTGCATGACTCACAGCAGAAGCTCAGTAAATGTTGAATGAAATCAGTGTAAGGACACTGAGCTGAGTACCACACACTCAGCTGTTCCCATTGTACAGATGAAGAAACTGAGGCTCAGAGAGTGCTATGATTCATCCAAGCCACATCCTAGGAAGACTCAGCCCTGGTTTCTGCTGCCCAAGAGAAGCTGGCTGTGGGCCAAGTGTAGGGCAGTGCGAGCACCTGTGGGCAAGGACCTGGCTGGACACAGGGTGTGCGTAGTGGTGTGGGGGGGTCCATCGCACCTTGTTCTTACAATAACAGCAATTTTCCAGCCAGCCCTTTCATCAAGGGGCTCCAGGGAACTGCTGTCACTCTCATTAGGATGACAGCACCAGCCAACGGGTTATTAGCTGTGACATGTTGTTTTCCTTGGAAACGGGGGTGTTGGCAAAGCCTGGGGCAGGAGGTTAAGACATTAGGACATTTGAAGTGGATTCTGCAGAGGTTATGGATAGCGTGGGGAGGGGGCTGACCCACCCCTGCAGAGAAGCTTCAGTTCTGTGGCTCCCAGGCCCCTCAAATGTCTTGCCATATGACCTGATGGCCAGTTCAGCCCTCAGTTTCCCCTCTGTATAGTAGGATGAACCCTGCGGTTTGTTATGCCAAAAGTGCCTCAGGAGACCCCCACTAGTGCATTGTGTGTGGGGCTCCTCTGCCTGACCCCAAGGGCTGACCCAAGCAGTGAGTTCCCAATTTGGGGAACTCCTCTCCAGGGGAGCTCTTGCCTCCCAGATTATCCCTCCCACGGGATAATCTTGGATCAACTCCACCCTGGGAGCCAGGATGGAGGTGAGGGTCTAACTGAGGCTCCTGAGCATCCACAACCTTGCTCTGGCTTGGGCCCTGAGGTCACCCATCCAGTGTGGTGAGTACAGAGCTGGCTTATTCTCCTTGTACCCAGGACACCTCCTCCTTCCTGGGTAGAGGACCGCTAATTACAGAGTCTCTGCTGATCCTATCGCCCATCCTGGATAAGATTCTGTAGGCTCAGAGTTGAGATCCTGGTGAGACAGGCAGGGCCAGGGTGCTGGATCCTATAGTCGCATAGTCGCACTGGCAAAAAAATGTGCTCTAGAGAGCTGCTAGCCAGCTGCTGTGAGGCCCACGGAGCACAGGGGATGCCTGAGGTCATCCTTGGGGCATAGATAGGACTGGACCAGGCTTAAGAGGTGGGAACAACTCAAAGGGGCAACCATATCCCTCAGTCTGACCAAGGTCAATAGTAGTAAACACTGCTCCTAGCTGCACATCAGTTTACAGTTTATATGGCCCATATCTGTGGTTTCATGTCTGGAATCGAATTTCATGGCTGCTGTAGAAAGACTAGGACTTGGGTCCCCTCCCCCAGCAGCTCTATGGTCCCAGGAATGTTAGGTTATTCTATGTAGATTCCAGGTCTGTGATGCAGGCAGGCCACACAGGGGTCTGACCTGAGCAGAAGGTGCATGGGATGGGGTGGTCATCCATCTGGACATCCCCGATGCTGCCCCAACCTTCTCCTGTGGGACCCTCCTAGGGAGAGCCTCTATAGGGACAGCTGGGTCTCAGAGCTTCCAAAAACCCCTGGCTAACTACTTCTCTTTTCACAGTCGCCCAGGGCCTGCTTTGCCCAGGCCCAGTTCGACTTCTCGGCTCAGGACTCTTCACAGCTCAGCTTCCGCCGTGGTGACATCATAGAGGTCCTAGAGCGCCCAGACCCCCACTGGTGGCGGGGCCAGTCCTCTGGGCGTGTTGGCTTCTTCCCACGGAGCTATGTCCAGCCAGTGCATCTGTGACTTTGTGGATGGCAGGCAGAGCCAGCAGCCTCTCTGACCAAGAGGCCTTTTTACTGGAACTAAGGTCCTGTGAGAAGACGTGGACACCCCCACCCCAGGTTGCACAAGGCTCAGCGGGAAGCCTTGCACTGAACTTGGGCTCCTAACTGCCTTGCGTCTCCTCACACAAACTGGGACAGGCCTCCAGCACATCAGAACTAACCATAGTACTTAGAGACCATGCAGCAAGGTAGCTCTTAAGGGCTTCCTATTGGCCGCCAGTGATGTCTGTCATGGGGTGGGATCTTTGGAGGCCCCACCTATGTGCTGCTTTCAATGGTTCAACCCTCTTGGGAGAGTTGAGGGTTGCACAGTTTGGGGGCTCAGATCCGAGAACCCTGGGCTTGGTGGGTGGATTCACTTTGAACAGATCACCTGCTGGGCCTGCCTATTCTTCCCTTAAAAGATTTGTACAGGGGGCTCAGCCCAGAGGCACCTGGTAACTACTTCTCTGCAGCGCCAATGACTTTGGGCTCTACCTGGGTCATCCCAATAGACACTTTGGGATGGGGCTAAGGATTTGAAGATGGGAGAAGCACCTGGAGGTGGTGAAAGAAAAGGAGGAGAGTCCTTTCTGGCTGGCCATGTGCACACAAGCTCTGAAGAGCCAGGCACTGGGCCCAGCCACGTGGCGCACCTGGACTACACTGGCTCTTGTCTGTTCAGGTTCTGCCCAGACCAGGGCCCAGGAGACTCTGGGGAGGCAGGGCAATCTGCAGGACAGATTGGATTTTTTTTTTTTTATGTGCAACAGGACCAGAGTTGGGCAGGCAGCCTAGGTAGGGGCCAGCTTGAGTGACAGTGTGCTGTCCAGATGGAAAGGGCAGCCAGCAAGGGATCCCAAGCAGAGCCTGTCCAGATCCTGAGCATCTTTGGGAGCAGGAAAATTGTGGTGGGATTTAGGAAGGCTTTGAATGCCAGCCTGATGGAGGCACCATGAGCAGGGGGGAAAGAGCGGAGGCTCCTTCTGTTTCCTGGAAGCAAGCAGGTTGGAGGCAGGAGCCCTGAGGCAGCTGTGGTCCCTTGGGGAGGGAGTGCCTATTTGTAGGCTTATGGGGTTCTCCCTCCCTCAAGGGCTGGTCTAAGACCCTTCAAGCCCCGAACCCTGGAAAACCGCACTGCTCTTGATCTGGGCCTGTGAATTCAAAATAAAAAACCATGAAACCAATAAAAAGATGTCCATCAGAAATCTCATTTTCTTCTCAATCACGACTATTTTGGTGCTATTTTTGAAATATAATGTTCTTTCCCCTCCGAAGTTTTCAGGGCTCTTGCTTTGCTAGCCCAGACGATCACTGAGCACTGACCCTCAGTGCCGCCATGAGGGTGGTCTGGCCCCTTCTGGGGTCAGTGTTCACGTTAGGGAGAGGCAGTGGCCAGGAGGACTCCGGGCCCCCACCTTCCTACCGAGGGTGGCAGGGGATCATGCAAAGTAGGCATAAAAGAAGATGTTGACGCACATGAGCAGGATGGCGTTGAAGCCACATACACGGGCCCAGAAGGTTTGTTTCTGGTGTGATTGGTTGTCACCTGGAGGGGTTTGAGGAAGGACAGGTTAGGGACACAAGTGTTATCAGATGCCCATGCCTCTAGTCTCGGGGCTGAGCATCATCCATTTACCTGCTTTGGCTTCCAGGGACAGATCCCGAGCCAGGGTCCACCAGGTAAGATTCTCAATCTGCAAGGAATGAGGGGGGTGGGGTGTGGCAGGGCAAGGGGAAGCCCAGAGCAGCTCAGGGGTCAGTGATAGAAAGATGAAACCCGTGTTAAAAGCATGGGGAGCTCAGCATGGTGGCACGCGCCTGTAATTCTAGCAGTTCAGGAGGCTGAGGCAGGAGGATCACAAGTTCAAAGACAACCTCAGCAATTCAGTGAGGGTCTATGCAACTTAGTGAGACCTGTCTCAAAATGAAAAATAATAACGGGCTGGGGATGTGGCTTAGTGGTACACCTGTGAGTCAATCCCTGGTACCTAAATAAACAAAGAGGAGCTGGGTGTGTCTTAAAAAGGGCACAGAGGTCAGGGCCAGCCAGGGTGGGGGGTCAAGGGCTAGAAAATCCTGGAGTCAGAGAGGATCAGAGTTCAGAGTGGGATCAGAGTCAGAAATTGTTAGAGGTCAGGTCAGGGATTACCTGTGGGGTCAGGGGTCGGGGAAGGCTCACCTGAACATGCTGCGGGGGTGGGGTCAGCAGACTTCCAGCTGCCACAACAGCACCAGTGAGCACAAATAGAGCGATGGCAAAGTGCAGGTAGTGAATGCCGCTGAGGATGGCTGGACGGGTGTCGGGGTCACCGCAAGGCGGGGCCGGGTACAGGAATTCTAGGACCAGCCTCAAGGCACCCAGCACCAGCCCTGCCATCAGGCCCCAGAAGGCCCCCTGGGGAGGAGGGATGTGGGGCATGTGGGGCTGTGGGAAGAAGACCAAGCCCCCACCTCCTGTCCCAGGCAGCAGGGGAGGGGAAAGTCTGCAGCCCAGCCATGTCCTGTCCCTCCCGCCCACCTGCTCGTTGGCACGAGGCCAGAAGACGCCCAGGATGAAGACTGCAGTCACTGGGGGTGCCAGGGAGCTGGTCACAGACTGCATGTAGATGAAGAGCTGCCCGCTGTTGGAACCCTGAAGGATGGGAATCCAGGCCACGCTCACAGCGATGAGCACCACGATGACCAGCCTGCGGGTGGCAGTGGGTGGCCCCCAGAGACCCTCCCTCAGCCCCTCACCTCCCCTGTCACTAAGACATGCTCTCCCATCCAGCCTCTGGCCACCCGGAATCTACTCGGTCCCTGCACCAAACCCTTCCAGGCTCCCTGATGCTTGCAGCTCCTGTCTCTGAATCTCAGTGCTGCCTCCTCCTTTCCCTGGGGGTGGGGGTCTCTGCTGAGTCAGCCCTTAGAGTCCCCTTGAGCCTCCAAGGCCTTCCACTTTTGCCTCCTTCAAGACACCTATCCCACCTCCATGTGCACGATTGCTTGAGTGACTCCTGAAGTCCTGCCTGACTCCTCCTCCCAGCTTGAGTGACTCCTGAAGTCCTGCCTGACTCCTCCTCCCAGCTTGAGTGACTCCTGAAGTCCTGCCTGACTCTGCCTCCTAGCTTGAGTGACTCCTGAAGTCCTGCCTGACTCCTCCTCTCAGCTTGAGTGACTGACATCCTGCCTGACTCCTCCTCCTAGCTGGAAGCTCCTGGAGGGCAGGAGTCTCTTCCCTTAGGTCCATGACTATGAATGACCTGCTCCCCTTATATTTGGGCCACACCGACCTCTTGGTGGTTCTTGAACACTGCGTGCTTTCTCCAGCTGCCTGGCCTTTGCAGGAACCTGGCCCTCTGGTAGGCAAATCCCTCACCCCCTGCTGCCCTTCGTGGGGACCCCCATCCATCATAGGGCAGCTTCCACACTAGGAACACTTGGGTTGAAGCCAGGCAGCCTGAACTCCTCAGATTGAGGGCTAAGTCCTTTTGACCAGCCAGCGAGAGTCCTCTCCCCTCCCCACCTGCAGCCAGTCCCCCTGCTGGTCCCCTCCACTGCCAGGCTTCACTCCTCTGGACAAAGCCCTCATGAGCAGTGGCCCTGAGTGCAGGGCACTTCACTAGGAGTCCTGACTCCAGCCCAGCACTCAGTCCAGCAGATCAACTGTTCAGGGCTGCCTGAGGAGCCACAGGAAGTGTAACGTAGAGGGCTTCGGTGGCACGGAGAGGGGCGTGCTAAGGGAATAAGCTGGCGTGAGGTGACCCATCTGCCCCTCCCTGGTCTAGCACCCCTCTACCTGTGTTTTGAGCCTGTTGGCACACAAGGTGGGAGGTGGGTGAGACCTGCTGAGTTCCCTGCCAGGACAGCAGGGGGGAAGAGGCTGTGTACAGTTGGGATGCTTCCTTTCCTGTGGCTTCCCGCCTGCCTGCCTGCCTCCTATTTTCCCCTTCTAGGCCTGAGGGAGAGGGTGGAGGAAGGAGGTGCCATCTTGATTGAGATTAATTAACCCTTAGCCTGGCAGCAGCGGGTGCTACCCTCTTCAAAGGCCCGGGCGGGCCTCCATTAGCACGCCTGCCCCGCCCTCCAACACCAGACTCAGCATCTCTACAGGGCCTGGGCTCTGGGCCTGGACTGGGCTGTCACCTTCCTCGAACCCTCCAGAATACTCCTCTGATTCAGCCACCACCAGCAGCCAGAGGGACCCCGAAACCCAGAGGCTGGAATGTCCCTATTCCACTTCTCCCCAGGAACCCTTCCTCCACCTCCAAGCAGCCTTCATGGGACAGTTGCCCCCACCTCATTGTCAGGACGAATGGGTCCCCTGGGAATTGCTGCCTTGGTCCCAGGGAAGACCCTCAAAAGGAGGTAACAGCTGAGATCTCTCTGAGTCCTCCACAATGCCCACCTGGACACAGAGCCCCAGGAAGGGTGCAGAAGTGGAGGGCAGGGTAGGGAAATGAAGGAATGGGGGCTGGGGCTAGCAAAGAGAAGGGCCCTGGCGTGGAGGTCATTGCTGACCCTGTTCCCCAGCCTTTGATGGCTGCTTCAGCTTCCTGATGAGACTGTCCGAGTCACTGGCATGTCCCCTGCCTCACCATAGTTTGTGCTCTAGGTCTCTGGGCTGAACCCCAGGCTGGCAGGGCCTGGGGCGAGCAGAGGCAGGGAGACTTGGGAAGGAAGGTCAAGGACATGGTTGGCAGGGAGTGAGCTGACACAAGGAGAGACCAGGTTAGGACTCTGGCTTCAGGTCCAGCAGGGAAGATGCCACCATCAGAGAGAGGATCAGACCTTCCTCTGCCACACAGCAGCTGAGGAGAGGCAGGGGAACCAGAGAGGGAGCGGTAGAGGCAGGGACCCTGAAGAACCCTGCATAAGGAAGAGGAGAGGCTTCTCGTCTGCAGATGAGCTCGCATGCACTCGCCCGCTGTCTGGCATGTCCCAACAGGGCCCTTCTCACAGAAGCCCGTCTGTTTTGCATCATTAGGACAATTGCCTGAAGCCCTGAGGGAAGACCCCACCCCAAGGATAGGCACCCTGGGCTCCCGGCTGGAGGCTGCCCTGTTGGCAAGGCTAGTTCCAGAAGGATGCACCGCTCTGCTAGTGGAGTCGGGTACGCAGGCTTGGAGGGAGACCGGAGCACTGGGGGAAGAGGAGTGGGGAGGGTCCACACAGGCAGGGTCCATCTCCCAAGTCCAAGTTCATCTCCAAAGGATTCCCAGGTACCCATCTTGGGCACGGGAGACGGGATGGGCCAGACACTGTGCCTGTCCTCACACCCAGCCCTATGGAGGCTATATGTGGCCTATAAAGGCCACATGTGCTGTGAGAGGACTCTGGTAGTAGTCCCCAAGGGAATGGAAGGGAGAGGGGCTCATTCCTGTGATGGGGGTGTCAGGGAGGGCTACCTGGAGGAGGGGGCACTTGCACCAAATCTAGAAAGATTGGGCTGAGTTGTTGAGCTGAAGAAGGGGACAAGTGAGCTAGGAGGAAATGGTCAGGAGCTCAGTGGGATCAGGGGCATGGGAGCCAGAGGGCCCCTGTGGCTGGCTCAGGGTCCATCGCTGAGGCAGTTGAGAACCATCAGGAGGGTGAGGGGTTCAAATTTTGGGGAGACATCTCTGGTACGGTTATGGGAGGGAGAGTTGACCCCAGCAAACAGGGTGAGAGATATATCCCAGATGAGTGTTGTGACAGTGATGGACTCTGGACAGAAGAGGGATATAGGAAGTGGAAGAGCCAGGATAATCTTCCTCTTTTCTCCCCAGCATTCTCTTTCCCCCACTGGCAAACTCCTACACATCCCTCAAAGCCCTCCTCTGGTGGGGATTTGAGCTAGTCATATGGCTGCAGAAACACATGGCTCAGCTGTCCCTGTTTCTCTGGCACCCATCAACCATACCGTCCCACCAGCAGTAGCTCCCGCTCGCCAGCACAAGGCCGTAGCCGCTTCCAGATGTCCATGGTGAAGAGCGTGCTGCTGCTGTTAAAGATGGAGGTCAGCGATGACATGAGTGCAGCCATCATCACTGCGATCATCAGCCCTCGAAGACCTGGACACAGGGACGGAGACTGACGGTGACCCTGCCTGGTTTTTGCCCTGACCCTGAGAACACTTGGCTCTCCATCTGATTGGCTGTGTGATTCCTAGGCATCCCATGACCCTCTCTGTTCACATGTCAGGCTGGCTGGGATGGGGCTCAAAGGAAAATGAGTTAAATAATAATGCTGGGCTGGAGTGGTGGCTCCGCAGTTAAGGTGCTTGCCTGGCATGCACAAGGACGTCGGTTTGAACCCCAGCACCATGTGTACGGTGAAGTATCAGAGCAACAAAAGCCACATGGAAAAGTAAATAAAATTGATTCTCTCTCTCTCTCTTAAAAAAAAAAGAAAAGAAAGGGGTGATCTAATTTTTTAAAAAATGATAATACCAACTCAGTACTGTATGGTCCACACCACAAGACCCCAAAATAGGAGTCTGGAAGGCCAAGGATGAGCTATAAGGGCTTCCGAATTTGCTGCCCAAGCTCGCAGCTTGCTGGCAACACTGGTCCTGACTAATTACTTATACTGTTGGTGTTATTACCAGTCTTTCATTTCTGCAGACTCTGACAGCTGACGGGGCACTTTTACACCCATGACTTCATCAGAGGGCAGGATCTTTAGCCCGTTTGACAGATGAGGAAAGAGAAGCAGCTCAGGGAAGGGAAGAGAGTCACCCAGGGACTCGCAGCGGGCCAGAGGCAGAATCTGGGGGTGCAATAGGGGTGGTGAGGAAGGCTCGGGGTGGGACCTTCTGTTGGGAGCTCACACCCTGGGCAGGGCCTGCTCCTCATCCCCAGGCACAGGGGCCCGGTGTCTGGAATTTCCCGCCACTTCCTGTTGTGTGTCAGGCCCCAGCAGGCATGGTGAATCCCCTCTCTGGAGGAGAAATGAAGATTCCAGGAGAGGAGAAAGACACCCTATTGCTGGACAAGGAGTGACGGTCCCTAGTGCAACCAGGGAGGCATCTGGCAAAGGCCTCTGGGAGTAATGGGCTCATGAGAGCCTGAGGGTGGGGGAGCCCTAAGGAGGTGAAAGGATGTTTGGCTGCCACCTCAGCGTTGTGTGTGGCTTCAGGCTGCTCTCCAACAACCCCCTCGCCCCAGGGCTTCTCTCTGAGTTTGTCTCTGAGGACTTCCGCAATAGTTCTTCAAGTGTTCAGGCTCCTCCTCTGCCACAGCAGACTCCCTGCCCCTCCGTCTACCCCTTGCCCAAGGATGGGCCTGACAAGGGCCCCCTCACCGGAGGGCTTGGCCTTAGAGCTGCCATTTATTGTCCGGCTGGGTCTTGACTATGATTTGTCTTGCTGCGTGGCTCCTAGGGATCCTATAAGTCTCTGTTCCCTTGTCGGACTGACTGGGATGGGGCTCATAGGAAAGTGAGTTAGATTATGGTTTCCTCCCAAACATTTCTCCACCCTCTTCATCTTGCTCAGGGAGGTAGATTAACTTGGGACTTACTCCATCCACTTCTCAGACAGGGAACCTGCTATGGTTTGAATGTGAGGGATCCCCCAAAAGCTCACGTGTGATAATTTGAAGGCTGAAGAGAAATGATTGGGTTATAGGGCTTTGACCTATAACCCAGTTGATCCCCATAGGGATTAACTGGTAACTGAAGGCAGAAAGGGTGTGGCTGGGGAGTGGGGTCATTGGGGGCATGCCTTGGGTATATATATATATTTGTTGTTGCTTTTTAAAGAGATAAAGGGTCAGTGAGAGAGAGAAAGAGAGAACTGATTTTATTTAGTTATTCATTTGGCCTTTATTGCTCCGAGATTTCCTTGTGTACGTGGTGCTGGGATTTGAACCCGCATCCTCACGCATGCCAGGCAAGCACTGTAGCCGCCGAGGCACCGCTCCAGCCCCATGGGTGTATATATTCTGTATCTGGAGTGGAGTTCTCTCTCTGCTCCCTGGACTCATGCCTTCACCCTCTCCCCTTATGCTGTGCAGCCTCACCTCAAGCCCTGAAGCATGGAGCCGGCCTTCTATGGACTATGACCTCTGAAATCGTGAGCCCTCAAAATAAACTTTTGCTCCTAAAATTGTTCTTGTCGGGTCTTTTAGTCATAGCAGCGAAAAAAGCTGACTAAAACAGAGCTCAAGGACTGGAGAGGGGTGGTGTCCCAACAACAGTTGGGTGTCACACTGAGGATGCAGTGAGTCCCCTTGCCCAGAATGGACAGGGCAGGCAAAGCCCAGAGGTGGGGACCCACGGAGTGGCCAGGGTTTGTGCTAGGCAGCTTCCCTGTGTTATTATATTTAATCCCAGCAACAACAACGCTGAGGGGTGGGTAGATGTCATTATCTCCAATTTACAAATGAGGACACCCAGGCTCCAAGCAGGAAAGGGACGTGCCCCAAATATTTCAGCCAGCAAGTTCCAGGGCCACTGTCTGTTCCTTGGTCTGTGTGTTCTCGCCCCCTGGGCTTGGGCTCTGCAGGCAGGAGGGAGGGACCAGGGTGAGCCTGACGGAAGGACAGGGAAGCCTAGGGGCAGAGGGGAGGTGCTGAGGACCTGAGCGTCCAGAGGGGAGAGGCTGTGGCTGGAAGTGTTCAGAAAGCTGAGTCTTCTTTTTGCTTAGACTGGAAACTCCTCACTCAGCATCAGACTAGTAGGGCTGCTGCCACCACGAGAAACATGGAAAACAGCCAAACCTGTCCCGTATTTCTACACATGGGGTCTGTGGGATCTTGGGGGAGGCAGAGTATAGGGCTCTGGGGTTCGTGCTTGCAGATTGGGATGGATTGGGTTGCCTGAGTTTCTGATCCTAGCAGAACCAGCAGTGGACTTGAGTTGTGTCTCAGTCACTCTGTAACCTTGGAGAAGTCACTTTCTGCTCCCAGTGCCTCAGTTTCCCTATGTGCAAAACAGAGCCAGTAACTCTAGCATTAAATGAGAATGCCTGGCATCATAACCTAAGAGAGAGATGGTACAGCACTGGTCAGAGGACTGGCTCTGGAGAACCTGAACCAGGTTCAAAACCCAGCCTGACTGCCTCCTTGCCAGGTGACCTTGGCCAGGTCACTTTACCTCTATGGGTCTCAATTTTTCCTTATTTACTTATTTATTTAGTGGTACTGGGAATTGAGCCCAGGGACACTCTACCACTCTGCTACACCCCAGCCCTTTTTTATTGTTATTATTATGAGACAGGGTCTTGCTAAGTTGCTGAGGCTGGTCTTGAACTTGTGATCCTCCTGCGTCAGCCTCCTCCATTGCTGAGATTACATGCATGTGCCATATCATCTGGCTGATACTAATAGTTCTGAGGGGTCTTGAGAAGAGGAAGTGAGTTCTCCACACAGGAGGCTCTGGACATACCGATACCTGGGTACCAATACCTTTGCTCATGGTTACTCTCTCTTCCTCTAGGACAGAAGCATCCCAACTGGATGTCTCACAAAGTCCCACTGGATCCAGAGTGACCTCCACAGCACCCCTACCATCCTTCACCCTCACTGGGCCTGAGGTTCCACCCCCACCCAGAGTCCACCTAGACCCACCAGATAGCCTCACCTACGGGCATCAGCTCCATGACCAGCTTGGGGTAGGCGATGTTGGAGCAGCCGATCTCAGCCCCGCAGGCCCGCAGGCATTCAGACGGCACCACACAGCCGACATCATCTACAGGACACAAATGCTTGGTGGCCACATGTGCTGCATACCATCCCTTCTTTCAGACATGGGCACCTGGGGTGGGAGAGACTAGGCCAGGGTCACTGCCTGGTTCAGACCTGCTCTATCACCACCTCTGACTATATTTATTGCTTGGCTCTGGGCCTCAGTTTCTCAGCACTGCGGAGAGGACAGTCCTGGGAACCTTTCTGGCTCCAGACCCCCTCTGGGCTCTTTTTGCACTTGGCTGTCTTCCATAACAAGCCCTTCTTCCAGTTGTCACCTAATCCCCACCCCCAGGCCAGGGGGCCTGTCTTGATGTGGCCCTGTCAGTGTGAGCAGCCCACCTCCAGATCCTACAGGGATGCTAGTCTCCCCTGCCTCCTCCTCCTCCTGCCTCTAGCCTTCTCCACAAAGGGCGAACTGGAGGCCTGTGATGGGGGAGTTGCCTGTGGGATGGGCACTCACCTGCCCCTTTATTTGGCAGGGGGTTTACTGGGGTCAAACTGGGGGTACTTAACCACTGAGCCACATCCCTAATAGCCCTGTTTTTATTTTGATTTTGAGACAGGGCCTTGCTAAGTTGCTGAGGCTGGCCTCGAACTTGGGGATCCTCCTGTCTCAGCCTTCCGAGCCTCTGGGATTACGGGTGTGTGCCACCATGCACAGCCACCCTGGTTTTGTGTCCACTCAACACACCATGGCTGCCTGCTTGGGTGTGTGAATTTCTCCCCTGTAGCTAGCCCAGCCTGGGCAGGACCATGGTAAAAGTGCAAGGGCCCAGATGGCCTGCCTGCTTGACCTAAGGCCAAAGCCTAGCCATACCCTTGTCCCCCACTGTGGGGTCAGGCTGTAGATCAGGTCATTTCCTGTTGCTGTGCTATCTCCAACATGATCAGCTCTGGAGAACCAGAAGTCTCCAGCTGCTCTGCTCTCCACAGTCTGCAGGACTCTCCAGCATCAGAACCCTCTGACCCTCTGGTCGAGTCCATCCTCACTCCCTTTGCCCGGGGCTCAGGGCCCTCAGGGCCCACAGGCCTCCCCTCCTCCCCTCCCCCAGCCTCACTCCCACCTGAGACCTCTGCATATTTTCCTCCAAAGCCTCACCCCAACACTGACTCCTTCATGTACTCACATCTGTCCTTGGAGGTCCCCTCCTCCAAAAAGGAAAAGAAAGGTGTGGAGGGTAGATGATCTCATAAAAATCGAGGGGAGGGAGGAGGGAAGGGAAAGGGCATCCTGGGGAATGATACTGGCCAAATCCTATTGCTATATTGCATGCATATACCAATGTGTAACAACAAATTCCACCATCATGTACAGCTATAATGCACTAATTAAAAATATGGTAAAATCACATTTAAAAAAAAAAGAAGTCCCCTCCTCCATCTAAACGGACCCATCCTGCTCTCCCTTTGGTCCTCTCACTCCTCGTGGCTTTCCCTCATCTCTTGTCATCCCTGGCATGTCTAGGACATGCTTATCGGGTTGGTGTCTCTTTCTTCTGGTGGATGAGCCTGGTAAGGCATACTGGTAGGCTGTTGAATGGATGGGGAAATCATAAATTTAAGACTTGGACTGGACCCTAAATCCGGGTAGCCCTAATGAGGTGTTGAGCAGAACTCCTGGCCCAGTACCGGGAGCCCTGGGGCGGGAGACTGCTGGGCTGTGGGCCTCCCTGTGGCTTCCATGGGATTCTGGGCAGTCATGCGCCCTCCTGTGCAGTGCTCACCAACAAAATGAAGGAGAGGGGGAGAGTTGACCTCGGTTCACTTTTTCCTCCTGTGAGATACTTTGGTCCCTGCCCCCCTGGTGGCTTGATTTGGGATGGGAGAATCTTGTTTCTGTGACTTGGAGCTCCCTCCCGCCGTCCCTGCTGAGAGTTCCTTCCCAAGATGTCCAGCAGCTCCCACCCCCAGGGTGGGTCTCCAATCCCTTCCTCTAGGCCAGTGGGGCTGCAGCAGTGTCCTCTAGCGTCTGCACCCCAGTCCAGCATCTCTTGATTCCCAGCTTCCTGAACTGATCCCTGGCATCCCCCGGTTACCTCCCACTCAGAGTGTCCCTCCTGGTCCTTGTCCCACCATGGCCTCCCTATCCTCTCTCTCCAACCAGTCCTACAGCCCTTGGTTTACCCTCCCATCCCTCCGGGGCCAGCCCTGCCTATTTCCCTATGCAACTGTCCCGCTCCAAGGCTCCCTAGTCTCCTTGTGTAGAGGTTCCTCACTGGCTTCCTTCCAAAACCACAGTTCTCACCATACCGCTTATTTCTCAGGAACCTCCTCCCTGCCCCCACCCCTTGGAGCCCATGGCATCATGGAAAAAAAAAAACCCAACTTTCTACGGCATTCCAGGCTCTTGAAAACTGGTCCCAGAATCTCTAACCTGGCATCCGTATCTGTGCACCTGCCACCCTGACCTGCCTGTATTTTCTCACACACACCCAGCACTTTGACGCCTCCGTGCTTCTGCAGACGCCATCCCTCCTCCCAGTACCCTCTGACCTTTTAATATCCACCACCACCCCTGTTTACCTTCTGCCTCGGTCCATTGCAAAGGGCTTGTCCTCCAGGCCTTCCCTGACAGCCATGCCCCCCAGACTCCCCCAGCCCTCCAGGCAGTGTGGTTTCCTGCCTAGGGCTCCCAAGACCAAGGACTGAATCACAGTTGTTTGTTTACATGTTCCACCTCCCCCACCAGATCTAGAGCTCCCCAAGGGTAGACACTAGTTTGAATCATCTCCCAGTTGCAGTATCACCCAGCCCAGGGCTGGGCCCAGAGGAGACAGTCTATGAACATTAGTTGAATGAATGAGTAAGTGAGTGAATGGTAGGGAGGAAGGAGGAAAAGCGTAGAAGAAATGGAAGAAAGGGAGAAAGGATCCTAGAAAGAGTCATGAAGGAGTTCAAGCACTGCTTGATCCAGCTGCCAATCCTACCATGTCTGTCCTCACCAACGTTGCAGGATCAGAGAGCACCAAATCGCCTGAGATACACAGACCTAAGACCCATGCAATCCACGGAGACCACTGGGGTCCAGGATCCAGAGAGTGGATATGGGGCCCTCCTGATGGACTGTAGGCCTGGACCAGCTGGTTTGGGCACTGGGAGTATCCAGACCTCTTGGGAGGGACTGGTGAAGTATCACAGCCACATAATGGCTCAGAAAGCCAGAGTCAGGAGATTCTTCCCAAGTTTATTCAGCCCATTCCAGGCTCCTGGCATGGGTGCCGCCTCTGGGCATTATAGGTTGGACCAAGTGTTTGTGCTGAACAGAAGAAAGAACACCCTCCGCTTTATGACAGCAGCAGCCGCATGTCGCCATTTAAACACAGTCCCCTGGTGTGCCAACTTGGGGTGAATGGCCTGGGGCCACGGGGGTGTTGGGCAACTGGGCCAGGAGGGTTTCTGAGCTTGCCAGCGGGCTCTGGTCTTGCATTAGCACCCCTGTTCTGCCAGGACCCACCCCCTGACCCTGGGAATCTCTCCTCCCTTCCCTCCCCATGGCCAATGTGGAGTCCAGCTTACCACACTGTGCCACCTCCTTGCTGCCCCTTCTAATGCATCCCTCTTCTAAATCCACCAGTCTGACTGTGCTCCTTCTTGCTCATAGCCCTCGGTGGCTCCCAGGACCCTGCAGGGGGCTCTCAAGGCTCTGAGTGTGCCCGTCAAGGTCCCCTGCCCTCTTTATCACCCTTGCCACCCTCAATGCCTCCTAAACTTCTGGCAAGCACCCAGGTTCTCTTGGACACCTCTGGGTCACTGTGTTTTGTTGTTAACTTTCCTTGGAACACCCTTTCCTCCTTCATAAACCCAACAGTAATTCCTGTTAACTAGGGTATGTCTGGGCTCCCCAGGGTTTGAGACAACGTTCTCCACAGAACCAATAACCTCTGTGTGTCCTGCTCCCCATCACACCATGATTATGGGTACCCTGGAAGCAGTCTGGGTCCCAGCAGTGCCCAGCACAGGCAACAAATAGTAACTTCTGATCCTGTTTGTTGATTGACTGCACAATTCTCTCCCAAGACACCACTGGGTATACCAATTTGAGGGATAATCAAGGAGATCCCTATAACCCCATCCAGGTCTGGGAGCCAACCCTGACGCTGCTGTGGCAGTAGGGAGCAGGGGAAAGGCATGCAGACCCTGACTCACGGCCGGCTCTCTCAGCCCCTTGTGTGAGTCTGAGTGATCATTTGAGGTCTCCAAGACTGTTTCCTCCTCTATGAAAACTCTTCCAGGGCTATCTGTAGTTGCAAAACTTAACCTAAATGTCACACTTTCTACAAAAATCAGCTCCAAGTCTATCACAGAATTAAATACAGAATATTAACAACGATCAAATTTGGGGGGAATGGGATAAAATCTTCAGGACTTAAGGTTAGGCTGAGCATCTTTGGATTAAAAGGACCAGAGCATGATCCATAAAAAGCAAACTTGACAAATTGGATCTCATCAAAACTTGAAACTTTTGATCTGTGTAAGACACCCGTGAAGTGGATACAAGACAAGCTACAGACAGTGGACAATATTTGCAAAACCATATACCTGACAAAGGCAATGCTTCTACAATATATAAAGAGCCCTGAAAACTCAACAATAAAAAAGTGACTCATTAGAAGATGAGCAAAAGACACAAAGAGACATTTTGTCAAAGAGGGAATACAGATGGCAAATAAGCACCCGAAGTTCAATGGCATCAGCCTTCAGGAGATCACAAACTCAAACCACTGTAAGAAGGCCAGGAGCCAGGCACGGCAGCACAAGGCTGTAACCTCAGAGACTCAGGAGCCTGAGGATCCTGAGGAGGAGCCTAAAGGAGGATCCCAAATTTGAGGCCTGCCTGGGCAATTTAGCAAGACCCTGTCTCAAACTAAACTAAGAAGGGCTGGGGTTGTGCCTCAGTGGTTAAGCGCCCCTGGGTTCAATATCCAGTACTGGGGGACTGGGAGTGGTAATACCATGCTCTGGCAAGGATGTGGAGGAACTGGATCATTCGTACATTGTTGGTGGGAATGTAAGATGGTGCAGACACCCTGGAAAACAGTTGAGCAATGTGCTTAGGGGACTCCCAGGAACTGTACTCTGGAGCACTTGTGCCCAAGAAATGACACTTGATGTTATATACAGCATAATTTTTTATGATTAGAAACAGCCCCTATATCCTTCCATTGTTGAAATGGTTAAAAGGACAAGAATGGACAGTGATTGCTAATGGATTCTGTTTCTTTTTTTCTTTTGATACTGGAATCCAGGGGCACTTTACCACTGAGCTATGTCCCTAATCCTTTTCCTTTTTTGAGAAGGGGTCTTGCTAAGTTGCTGAGGTTGACCTCTAACTTATGATCCTCCTACTTCAGCCTCCTGAGTATGACCATTACACCCAGCTCTCACTTTTTTTCTTTCTCTTTCTTTCTTTCTTTTTTGAGATAAGGAGAGAGTGAGAGAAAGAAAGAGAGAATCAATTTTATTTATTTTTCCATCTAGTTTTTGGTCTTTCGACACTTAGTTGTGTATGTGGTGCTGGGGTTTGAACCTGGGTCTTTGCACATGCTCCAGCCTCTGAGCCACAGCTCCAGCCCCTCTCAGTTTCTTTTTAAGTGATGAAAATGTTTCAGAATTAGATTGTAGGGGCTGGAGCGGTGGCTTGGCAGTTATGATGCTTGCCCGGCATGTGCAAGTACACGGGTTCAAACCCCAGCACCCACTTACACAACTAAGTGTCAGAGCAATGAAAGCCATGTGAAAAACTCAATAAAAAAATTGATTCTCTCTCTCTCTCACTGTCCTTCTCTCTTAAAAAAAATCAGATTGTGGTGATGGTTTCACAACATTGTCAATATGCAAAATACACCAAACTAAAACGCAAATGGGTGAATTGAATTACACATGTAGGATATTTCATTGAAGATGTAAAAATAAATCTCGATATTTAAAAGAAGATTTAAAAAAAAGAAATGTTGGGGCTGGAGTGGTGACTCAGTGATAGAATGCCTGCTGGCATGTCGGAAGACCTGGGTTCTAGGCCAGCACCACACACACAACTAAGTGTCGGAGAAATAAAAACCAGATGAAAAAATAAATAAAATTGATTCTGTATTTCTCTCTAAAAAAAAATGTTTAAAAGGACTGTGGTACATCTATACATGGAATACTAGTCAGCCACAAAAAAGAGCAAATTAGCTGGGCGTGGTGGTGTGCACCTGTAATCCCAGCGGCTCAGGAGGCTGAGGCAGGGGGATATCAAGTTTGAGGCCAGCCTCAGCAACTTAGTGAGGTACTAAGCAATTTAGTGAGACCCTCATCAAAATAAAAAAATAAGGAGGGCTGGGGTGTGGCTCAGTGGCTAAATGCTCCCAGGTTCAATCCGTGGTATAAAAAAAAAAGAGAGAGAGAGAAAACTACAGATGGTTTCCAACTTCTTCAACTTATGGTTTGATGATTTAAGACTATTTTTTGACTGGTGGTGAGAACACAGTATATGATCTGTAGCAATCGTTTGCCAAATCATGAATGTCAGGCTTTTCCAGGACTAGCAATACACAGCCCCAGTCCTAGTCCCAGCCCCATCCTCTCTGTGGCGATGCTGGGCAGTGGTTGCCAGCCACAGTTCCCAGTCAGCCTGGTGCTCACAAGGGGGAAACAGCTGATACTCCGCAGTCCTCTGCTGCTAAGCGGTGATGCTCTTAGGCAAGTTGTATTCAGTGTGCATTCAACTTAACAGTATTTCCAGTTTACAGTGGGTTTATCAGAACATAACCCTATGGTAAGGCAAGGAGCATCGGCATCAATACACGCAACAGCCTGGATGAATCACCAGAGAATTATGCTAAGTGGGAAAAAAAATCTCCAAAGATTGCATACTCCATTTTCCATTTATATAGCATTCTTGAAATAACAAAACAACAGAGATGGAGAACAGATTAGTGGTGTGCACAGGTTAGGGATGGCAGTGGTGGGGGTGGACATGACTCTAACGAGGGAGGTCTTTGTGGTGATGGGATGGTTCTGCATCTTAACTGTGATGGTTACATAGATCAACACATTATGAGGCTGAGCATATGTATGAACACACGTGTGCACACACACATGCGGTGAAATCTGAAGGAGCTCTGTGGATTGTACCAATCTCAGTTTTGTGGCTGAGACACTACACTGAAGCAAGGTGTTACTTTGGTGGGAAGTAAGGGAAGGGTCCCTGTGAGCTCCCTGTTCAGTTTTTACAACCTCCTGATGGGCAGGTAAGTGCGGGAGTTGAGAACCAGAGGGCTTCAGCCCCAAGAGAGAGCGAGCCATGTCTCCATTTATGAACCCAGGGCCTCCATGCACTAAGGACAAAAGGAAAGGGGGCTGGAGCAGTAGCTTGGCGGTTATGGCGCTTGCCTGGCTTGCATGAGTACGCGAGTTCAAACCCCAGCACCACGTACGCAACCAAGTCTCGGAGCAACGAAAGTCACATGAAAAACTAAATAAAAATTGTTTCTCTCTTTCTCTCTCTCACTGTCCCTCTCTCTAGAAAAAAAAAAAAGAACAAAAGGAGAACAGAGGGTCATGCTGGGGATCCACAGTGGCAGGGGCCTGTAAATGGGGCTTCAGGACTAGCTGGGTAGGGCTTCCCCACTAGAACCACTGCCCTCTCTGGTGGCAGGGGAATGTGAGTATATATGTATGTCCCTGGGAGTAGTGAGGGGCCTAAATTCTAGGGCCACTGTGTTGGACACAGAGTAAGCCCTTGAAACTGAAAGGCAGGAGGTGCAGGACTTGAGGCCTGGGGGATCAGTGATGGGGACCCCAGGGTGCTGGGCATGGAAGAGAACTTCAGTCATGGTTCAAGGTTTTCAAAGAGGCCTGACAGGATAGGGTGTCTGGAGGGTCTTAGGGGAGGACATGGGGCCTAGCTATGTCTGGCCAGCGCTCAGCAGCAGCACAAGAGCAGTGTCTCTAGGACCCCAAGTCAGCTCTATTCAGATCCAGTCCTGGCGGCTGGGAGAAAAGGCCTGGCTCAGGTGGCTGGTACACTGCCTGGCGCAGGCGACAGACAGGGTAGGAGCTGTTTGTAGGGCTCGGTTTAATGGGCTTTGCTGTCCCGCCCTGACGTTCTGCTCTTCAGATGTGGTCCCCACGCTCCCCCATAACTAGGGTCCCAAGCCCCAAGGACGCGGAGCAGAGAGTTGGGCTTGACCCCAGCCAGCAGCAGCCTTCTCCACCCTCCCTGCCCCAGGGTTCAGATGGGGCACTGCTCATTGGGCAGGACAAGTCCTGGGGAATTCCTCCCAGCAAGCAGTGGAGCTCAGGACTAAGAACTCTGTACCTTCTCTGAGAAAGCCTCTGGAGGATGCATGTGTGTATATGTGTTTGTGGGTGTGCTGGTGCCTGGGGGGTCCCAGCCCAGAAACCCAACCCTACTTCCACAACCGGACAGCTAGGTATCTATAGAGCCGCCCGGACTTCCTGCCCCACCTGCGAGACTGGACAGATAGGGGTGGACCAGGATCATCAACAAACCCTGCGGGTATAGGGGGTGTCCACTCCGTAACCTGAGGGAGAGCATGTCGCGGAGTTCTAGAGCTCTAGGTCTTTGGGCTCTGAATTTTTCTGAATGCGGGAACCAAGGGCTGGGGCAACGCAGGAGAGAGGATGCACATCTTCCCCACTTCTGTCTTTGCATGCGTTGGGGGTAAGGGTGTGGGGGGATGCGGAGGTGCAAAGGGTGGGGTGTGTGCGAAGCAGCTTCCGGCCCCGCCCCTAGGCGGCACGTGACCGCAGGTGGCGGCGGGGTGGGCGGGGCGGCACTTAGTCACCGTCCCGCCCCCGCCCAGCCTCGGGCTGCAGCCGCCGCCCGTGCGCCTCTCTCCGCCGGCGGCTCTTGTGGCCGGCTCCGCGTTGCGCCCGCGCCCACGCCTGCCCGGTAAGTGAGTCCCGGTCGCGTCCCCCGCGATCCCGGCCCCACGGGTGACCGCGCCCGCTAGTCGCGTTCCCAGGGCTCCTGGCCCCCTCCGAGACCCGTGCCTCCTCCGGGCAGGCCTCTCGGGTTTGCCCGGGATCGCGGATCCAAGACCCCTCCCTTCCCGGAAGCCCTGGGAACCCGGGACGCCGCAGCGCAGTGCCGAGGTGGCTCATTTTCTTGCCTCCTACTCTTGCAAACTTGTGGGAAGTTCCCTGACTGCCCCGATGTTCCCCCGAAGTTGCCTAGGACTTCAGGCAGTTCGGGGAATCTGGGCTATAGGTCCCCTGTCCCCTACAGATCCAGGTACACTGGCCGCTCACCCTTGTTTCCCATCCCAACCCCCTACCTGCAGCCCGGATTCTCCCACTGCCCACCTCCTGCCTCCGGCCCCACCCCCCGCCCTGTGGCGGGTTCCCGCCCCGCCTGCCCTCTGACCCGCGCCGCGGATTCATCAGTTCCTTCCCACAGGATCCTATGGACAGAGGAGCCGAGGCCGCCGGGAGGCCCCAGAGCGCGCGGTGCCCCACCGGGGGCCGGAGTTAGGATCCCGACCTTGCGGACCGGTGTCACCCATCCACCCCCAGCCGAAGTGCCGGGGCAGGTGGCACCATGGCCTTCTCCCAGGTGCAGTGTCTGGACGACAGCCATGTGAATTGGCGCTCCAGCGAGTCCAAGCCGGAGTTCTTCTACAGCGAGGAGCAGCGACTGGCACTGGAGGCCCTCGTGGCCCGTGGCCCCGAGGCCTTCTACGAGGTGTTGAAGCGGGAGAACATCCGCGACTTCCTCTCGGAGCTGGAACTCAAGCGCATCTTGGAGGCCATTGAGGTGTACGACCCAGGCTCCGAGGATCCTCGGAGTACCAGCCGGTCCCAGGGGCCTCAGGACAACGGGGTGGGTGATGGAGAGGAAAACAGTGGGGCGGATGGGAGCCCCACGGAAGCCGAGCCGCTGCCGCTGCCCTCGCTGGAGTACTGGCCCCAGAAGTCTGACCGCTCCATTCCACAGCTGGACCTAGGCTGGCCCGACACTATCGCCTACCGTGGAGTGACCAGGGCCAGCGTCTACATGCAGCCCCCTATAGACGGGCAGGCCCACATCAAAGAGGTGGTGCGCAAGATGATCAGCCAGGCCCAGAAGGTGAGGGGGGCCCCTGAGTGGCATTTCCACAGAAGTGCCAGACTGGTGACCTGTGCTCACTCAGAACAACATGGGGACTGCACAGGGTCCCCCCGCAGATCTCTGCTGCTTTTTTGTCTGACTTCTGGAAGAAGTTTCCTCTGCTCCCTCATGGGGTTCCTCAGTTTCTTTGCCAGAGAAATAGGGTGCCTGGATCTTCTGGCAGGTGACAGTGGGCTGCCCCTTCCCAAAGGTCCTTGCTGTGCATCATTGGGTGTTTCCAGTTTTCCCAGGCCTGGCCAGTGGGTTCCCCAAGAGGCACTGCGATGGGGTGGGTAGGGTAGGAAGGAATGGTGGAGCTCTCACCTACTCTCCCTTAGGATGGTCCCCATCATCTCTGAGAGTCTGGAGATTCTCACACGCAATCAGAACTCTCTGAAGGGGTTCAGGGATAGACATGGAGATTGAGAAGCAGCTGAGCCTTCCAAGACTGGTCTGGAGATCCAAGTTCAAATGTGCCTGTTTTCTGGCTGTGTTGAGCAACTAAGAGTGACTTGCTCATCCTCTGAGCCCTTTTGTGAGCTTTGTAATGGCAGAACCTTTCTGGGCTAGGATGCCTGGATGGGTATCGGTGCTGTGGAAGAGGAGAGTCCAGCTGAGGGTTGTTCACCTGGGTTGAATTTTACCTTTAGAAGTGTCAGGCCTTGTATGGACCTCCCCTTCCTGACCCCAGCATGGCTGTGCAGTGCCATGGCTGTGGGTGGCCATTCCCTGCTGACACACTGACACACATTCTGAGAGGCAATGCAAGGCCACTTGCAGAGGCAGCCAGGTCTCTGCTGGACAGCCATGACCTTGAGTGTG
This sequence comes from Aplodontia rufa, assembly GCA_004027875.1. Taxonomy (NCBI): domain Eukaryota; kingdom Metazoa; phylum Chordata; class Mammalia; order Rodentia; family Aplodontiidae; genus Aplodontia; species Aplodontia rufa. The sequence continues at coordinate 6,293 of PVKS010020484.1, read as the reverse complement.
GGTGCTTCTTCCTAATGAGCGAATTTCCATGGTTTCATAGCACATCCTGATGTGATGGAGAAGGCCTGCCTCGTGGACTGTGTTGAACAGGATTCTGAAGCCAGACTTGGCCTCGAATTGTGTGACTGTTCCAATCCCAGACTGGGTGGCTAATTGCACAAGACAAGAATGCTAGTTTGGGGACCAAGATGGGGAGCTTGAGGGAGCTTTAGGCCAGAGACACTAGAAGTGGGTCAGGAGAGGATGAGGTGGCCCTGGTTGAGGTTTCCAGAAAGGGGACCAGCCCTCAGATTGCCAGGTCAGGGAACCTGGCTCTTAGCTTACCTGCTCCCCGCTCCCTGAGTGACCAGACCAAGCAGCTTTGGGGCTTGAACCTGAAATTTCTAGTCTGTAAAATAAGGTGGTTTGGACAAAAGCTGCTCTCTGACTATTGTGAGGATGGAGTATCGGGTGATAGGAGTGAGGAAGGGGGTGGAGGAAGAAACCTTCATAGTTTGCAGGCTGAATAACCCGTCCCACACCAAGGTGTGGGAAGGTGCTGACGTTGGTCCCCCTCCCCCACCAGAGAACCAGCTGTATTCCCATGACCTAGCCTCTACCTCATTTTTAAAATAGGGAAACTGAGAACCTGGGTGAGGGAAATTGACCTGCTATGCCAGGCTTTCCTCTCCCCAGTCCCTCCTCCCAAGGTGCAAGCCTTATTCCAACAGCAGGAAGAACGTAGATCCCATTTCCCAGCTTGGCATGGGATAACCACAGGCTCTAATCTCCCACAGACAATGACAGAAAGCCCTGCCCAGTGATGGGGCCAGATAGGGGTGCCCAGGCTGGGCACCCAGGGCTTCCTTTGCTGACCCCACTTCCTCCCCATGTCTCCATCGCCCTAGCTGAGATCTGTCCACTCCATGCAGTCTTGTGTGCCCAGTAGCTTTTGTATGCCACAAAAGTCTTATAAAGTTATGGGTATCATAAGCCAAGAAGACCCTGATCTCAGGTGCCAGCCTCGTTTGTCTGTGTGGCACCATGGTCGGTGATTTCCCACAGTCCCCATCAGGTAGGCTTTGCCCTGTGTTTTCATAACTGCTGAGACCGTCTGCCACTCTTCACGCAGCCGGGAGAACTCCCAGGGCCAACAGGAGGGGCCTCCAAGACAATGAGACCAAGAAACTTATCTCATAGACAGGGGACATCACAGTGTGGGGGCAGGGATTTGCTCGTGATGCAACAGTGCTATTTTTGAGCCAAGTTCCTGCTTTCTGGCCTGTTGTGCTCCCCTGCCACAACTGTCCTGGAACTGTGGCCAAAACTGTGTGCTTGGTTTAACAGCAATAGCTAGCTACTGTGGATGGAGTGCAAGGTACTTATCATCCCAGGTAGTGTAATCTGCCCCATTTTTCAGATATGTAGAAACTGAGCCTGGACTGGTTAGTCCCTTTCCAAGGGCACCTGGCTAGTTCTGGGGTGGAGAGTGGAGACTTGGCCTGTGTTGTGCTCAAACTACAGGACCTACCCCTGGTGCCTGGGCAGCAATAACAGGACAGAGTGACAGGTGGGGCCTGGGAGGGGCAACTGATCCAGGAGACCTGCAATCCTCCATCTTCCCTGCCCTGGCTGCTTCTCAGGCTCACAAGGGCAGGGCTGAGACACTGGCGGCTGCTGACTGGGCGCTTTGCCTGCCCGCCGGCCTGCCAGGAGCTCTCCCTGCCGTATTTCTCCCTGTGAATCACCTCTTGTCCTCTTGCCCCGCCTTCTTGTCTCACCCAGTACCAATTCAAGGACTAGCTCTGATCTCCTAGGCCTGGGACGGAGATTTTGCTGTCTGGCCACTACCTGGGCCACTTTCCATGGGGACATCTGGGCTGTGGCTGCTGGTGCTGAGTCAGGGCAGTTCCAGCCTGCTACCTCCTCTCTTGCCCTACCCTGTCCTGTCGTCAGCACTATTGGCAGACCCTGGGGCAGGGAAGTGACACAGCACTCACTCAGCCCATGCCAACTTGGCCACTGGGGAGCAGCCGTGTTCCTGTTGGGACTACCTCATTGGATCCCCCATCCCAAAACACTAGAATGGAGCTAGAGGGTGGTGGAATTAGGAGCCAGGATCAAGCCCTCGCTCTGTTTCTGCCTGGCTGTGGGACCTGGAACAGACACCAGCTTCTGTCTTGGAGCTCCAGTCATCCTGTCTATAAAATGGATACAAGCATTGAAGACTGATCAGGGTCCCTTTGGCTCTGACCCCCTGCTGTCCTGCGATTCTGGACTTCTTTGGGACAAAGGAATGGGTGGGTCCCGTATTTTACCCTCTTAGTTGTTGGTTTTGAGCTGGCAGCTCAGTTGGCCCTCCAGTCTCAGTGGTCTCCCACCCTGAGGTGGAAGGTCACCTGCCTGCCCTTCCCCCAGCCTCCTGGAGCCAGTGATTTATCTGGGGAAAAACCTGCTGTGGGGTTCCAACTGCATACCAGTGGCTGGGCCTGTAGAATCACGCCTGGGAGGGATGAGTCCCAGCCTCCCTAGCTGCTGCACCTCAGCCTCGGAGAGGGGTGAGGCTGGGCTGCGGAGGGGTGACCTCGGCCAGAAGCAAGCATAGAAGTTCCAGCAAGTCATGCTGAGCACCTGTGACACGGGATGAGCCCCTAGCAGGATACCTTTACTGGTCCTCAGTAACCCAGGGGAGAGCCTCAGGAGCAGGGACAAATTACATGGTCCACTTTTTACAGTTGAGGGAACTGAGGGAGATAAAATGCCAGGGATGAGACCCAGACTAGAACCCAGATCTCTGTCTGCCAGGCCAGGGCTTGTGAATGGAGACTCAGAGATGTTATGTTCCTTGCCCAAGGCCACACAGCAGGAAGAAACTTGAGCCCAGGTTTCATGATGCCCGATTAACCCCACATCTTTTGTGTCAGGTCCCCGCCTTCACATGCTGAAGTTCTGGCCTACAGGAGAATAAAAGCAGCTTAATGAGGCATTTATTAAATGGCAACTATATGCCAGGTGCTGAACGGGCACTTTACCTACACTGTGTAATCCTGGCCATGACTCCATAAAGTGGGTGTTGTTTCCATTGTCCACAGGAGGAAACTGAGACTTGGTGGGGCTCAGAGGGGGAGAATAACTTGCTCAAGGCCATGGAGCTGATAACTGGAGGAGCTGAGCCCAGAACCCAGGTCTGCTGGCTCTGAGACGCCCCCTTTCCTTGGGGAAGCAGCAAGCGCTGTTACTTCTGTGCCCTGCCCCTTAATGGGACCATCAGGACCTTGTTCCCAAGCACCAGCTTGACTCAGGACAGTAAAAGCATTTTCACAAGACTCCTTGGCACCCAAACGTTGGGCTCTTAAGGGAGGGTGCACAAGTCTGACCACACTGGGCCCAGTGCTGGGGAGCCATGGTTGTGCTGATCCCAGGGACCTGGGACCAGGAGGAAGGGCTCTTATCACATCTGTTGGCTAGGCAATAGAGTCATGAGCTATATAATGACATTTTGGTCAATGATGGCCCACCTATACAACAGTGGTTCCAAGAGATTGTGTTGCCTAGTGACTTTATAGCTGTCTTATTTTGTATGAGCACACTGTGATGTTCACACAATGGAATCTAATAATGCATTTCTCAGAACTTATCCCCTGCATGAAGCCACATGCACAACTATACTAGGATAGCCCCCAACACAAAGAGGGGCACTGGGGGTGCAGGCGGCCTGACTGGAGTCCTGAGGGGCCGGCCGCCAGCCTGGGCTCCTGCAACAGGGCTGGGAAGCTGCCACCTGACTGCTCTGGCAGCTCCCTGCCTAGGGCCCTCACCTGTTAGTTAGGGTGGGGAACCATCTGATATCATAATCCCAGGTGTTGGCTCTGTCTTCTCCAAAAGCTCCCTACCCCATGGCACTTGCGTCTTAATTGAGAGTCAAGAGCAGTCCTGCCAGGAAAGGAGCCCTTCAAGGAGCACCTCTGCTCTCAGGCAGGTGGTGGTACACCTGCCAGCACTGTCCTCCCTTCCGCCACCCTGAGAGGTAGGGCTTGCATTCTCATATCACAAATAAGAGAACCAAGGCACAGAGTGGGCCACATCCTGCTGAAGGTCACACAGCGGTCTTTGGTGTGGCTGGGCCTGTACTGGATTCTCTGGCAGTCTGGTCTCCTTGGTTCCAGAGGCCACCTTGAAGCACAGGGTCCCACCCCTGTGGCCAGGAGAGGGACTGGATCCCTGTGCTGCACAGCCCTGGACCTCAGTTTCTTCCATCTGTAGAATGGGATTGATTAAGGAAGTGACAGACATCATGACTGAGAATGCTCAGTGAGGTGTAGGGCTGCTCCTCTGCATTTGGAACAGCCAAGGAGAAAGTTAGGGTCATTCCTGTGGTCTGGCATTTGCTGGCCCTTGTCCGGCAGGCCCTGACCCGGATGGGCTGCCCATCCTCCTTTCATGGAGTCTGAATGACCCCAGGTTCAGTGCCTTGTGGGGTGGGGAAGGTGGGTTTTGGAGTTCTGCAGACTCAGGTCCGCCAGCCCTGACACTGCCGTTGATGATCACCTGCAACAATCTTTTCAGTTCTTTGACCTCAGTGCTTCAGTAAAGCTAACACAGTAAGTCTGGGCGAGATTTAAATGGAACAGAAAGGGTTATGTGAAGCACTCGGTGTCTGGCCCAGTTGAGAGATGGTGAGCCCCTCCAGATAGGAGGTGGAGCTCTGTGGGTTGCAGCAGACAGGATGTGGGCATTTAGTGGCCCTGCAGCCTTTACCCTGTCCTGTGTGATCTTGGACAGGTCCTCTCCAGGGCTTCCTGAGTAGTTAGGATACTCAGTGACCCCAGTGCCTGTCACTCTTGGGCCCTGCAGAAGCGGAGGCTTTAAAGTCTTTCAAATCTACGATTCTGAGATTTTCCATTTTGATTTTCACCGCTTACCACGGGATGCTCTGAACGGGTCCTGCATCTACAGGCCTGGAAGCCCAGAGGATTCTGAGGCTCCATACATCCAGCAGGAAGGGTAGGGATCTTGTCCTCTTGCCTCATCGACAGGACACAGTCCTGGTCACCTGACAGCCTTTCCTCAGGCTCTGTCAGGGCCTCTTGTCTTTGTGTCATTCCTGAGTCCTGGGGAGGAGGGAATAAGTTCTGCCATGCCACCAGGTTAGGCTTGGGCTCCTGGTCAGAAGCTTTGGGCGTGACCAGCATGTGTTTCCTGACTGATCACTGTAGGTGGTTGGCACTCTGGAGGCCTCAGCCTCCTTTAATTGGCCTTAATGAGGCTTCCATCTCCTAGTCAGGGTGGAAAATGTTTCCACCCTGAGCAGGGAGGCCATCCAACCCACCTCCCCATGTTACCAAGCGTAGAGTGGGGGAAGTGATCCACGAGGCAGGGGATAGGTGCCCTGGGGTGCTGACCCTCCGGACAGTGCTGATGCAGATTTGAACCAAGGTGGGCTCTGGGAAATGGTGGGTGGCGTCGAGCTAGGACTGGGCACGGGATTCCCTGCCCTGGGAGAAGAGCCAGGGAGCAGAGTAGGAACTGTAGCCTGGGTCAGTGACTGCCCCCCTGTAAAATGGGAGTGGCGATCACCATATGCCTGGGTCTCTAGAAGAGGAACGTGGGTGGGAGTGTCAGTTGCTTGGCTCAGTTATCCTCACTGTGGCTTGGATCAGACTCCATCTACCTTGGGACGCAAGTGGAGACTGTTCCCTACACCAGTCCTCTGAGTGGTAGGCCTTCAAGGAGAGGCAGGGAAACTGATTTGGAGAGTACCAGGAGTCAGTGGGAAGCACTAGAGGATCCCAGGAGGCCTCCCGAACACCCAGAGAGCCTCACTGACCCTGCCTGCATGAAAGGCAGGGGAGCAGGGCCACATCTCCATGAGAACTGAGGTCTCTCGGCCCAGTCCTGCTGCTGGAGGGAGCGGTTAAGGGCAGGAGAGCAACTGATCTTTCGGACCCCATTTCACAGCCCCAGGAAGGGAGGGAAGCACCCCAGTCCCCACCTGGAGCCTGAGTTTCTCCATCTACACAAGGAAGTGGTAATTGTAAGCCCAGGGTCTGCTGGGGATAAATTCTTGTGACTTATGTGTGTCCAAGAAAGTTTTTACTTCATCTTTGGTTTTGAAAGGTATTTTTGGGGCTGGAGCGGTGGCTCAGTGGTCTTGGCGCTTGCCTGGCAAGCGCGGGAACCTGGGTTCAAACCCCAGCACCACGTACACAGCTGAGTGTTGGAGCGGCAAGGGCCATGTGAAAAACTAAATAAAGTTGTTTCTCTCTTTCTCTGTCTCTCTCACTGTCCCTCTCTCTTTAAAAAAAAAAAATATT